>PVJN01030907.1:0-25264 GCA_004026805.1 Lasiurus borealis | reverse complement strand
GGGGGACGGGGGCCGATCGAGGGCTACGGGGGCCGAGGGGGTCCGAGGGGCGCGGGCGGGCGGGCCCCACCGGACTCTCCGGGGCCGGCGGCCGGAGTGGGGGCGGGGAGAGGGTGGCCGGGCGGGCGGGGTCTGCGGAGCCGGCGAGGTGGCCCCCGGGAGGCGGCCGAGCGCTGGGTGGACCCGGGCTGAGCCCGGCGCCTGAGCGGGGGCCGCGGGGACGGGCGGCCGGGGCGGGGACGGGCCGGAGGAGGGAGGAGAGTCGGGGATGCCACGGTGGTGCACAGGGCCCAGGGCGCGCCCCGCTCCCTCTTCTCGACCTGGAAAGGCGGGAGGGCGCCCCGGGAACCCTGCCCCGGGGAGGAGGGGTAAGGGGGCGGGAACAGACCCCCAATTCCTTCCCGCTGGGAGTTGGGGCGTCCCCGCCCTCCCCGCTCCGGTCCCCACACGCCCTCCTCCCAGGCCGCCCCGGGGCCCGGCCCTGGCTCCTTCCCGGGGTTGAGGGCGGCGGAGGCTGGGAGAGCTGCCCCTACACACCAGTCCCCCCCGGAGGAGGAGGCGGGAGTGGGCAGTTCGCGAAGATGCCCGGCCTGTGTGTGAAGTCTGTTCCTGGAAACACACGGACTCAGTGTCCCCGTGGCCCAGTCCGGCCACGTTTGTCTGAAGCCCGGTCAACTGCGTGTGTTTTTTTTGTTTTGGGGTTTTTTTGGGGGGGGATCCCGCAGCCGGTCCAGAGCCAGGTTCTGGACACCAGCAGTGGGGCACTGCCTAACAGGGAGGGGAGAGGGTCGTGGCCCCCGCTTTGACAGGAGCACATATGCCGATGCCCAGACTGTGCTGGTAGCAACTTAACATGTGTCCTTAAAACTGCAGAAGCCTTGCAAGATGGGAATTACTCTACCCGTTTTATAGGAAGGACACCTGAGGCTGAACCTCCACCCCAAAGGCCTGGCTCGGGGTCACATCCAGCCCCCTGCTTCTTCCAGACGAGCGTCTGTGCTGCTTAATCACTTCGGAATGGGAAGGAAATGGGCCCCCGTGGAAATGAAGCAACTTCCCCACTCGAGGGCTAGTTATGCTGCCGGGGTGGGGAGCAAACCCCACGACCCTGCTTCGTCCCCAACCCGGTGTCCGGTGTGTGTCTGGCCCTGGGTGTGCCCAGCAGTGTGCTGTGGGAACACAGTTTCTTCTGCCTGTTCTCTCAATTCTACTTTAAAAAAAAAACACAACAACAACACTGCCTGTTCTTAAGGCTGAGCTCCAATGCCTTCCCTATAACAGCACCTGTTACCTCTCAGGGGGACTTCGAGACAGCAATTAATTGAACATCTATATATTCGAAATAGCAAGCCTTTGTTTAGCTCCCACTATGTGGCAGGCAGGCATCTGCAAACTATGAGCCTCCCCTCCTTGAGGATGGGAAGCAACCACTGTTTATATTTTTTTTCTTTCTATCTCGCCTGGTATATGGAAACATACACCATTCTTCCTATGGATTTTAAAAGGTGCTTTTAAAAACCTCTAGTGAATGAAGCAACACGCGAGCGCCTGCCCTCAAGGGGCCTGCATTGCACGTGGAGAAATGTGCAGAAACATTTTGAAGCTAAATTGTGTGGCCGAGAATTGAAATGTAGAGGGAACTTGAAAAGCAAACCCCTGGGCTGCGCATGGGGAAGTCTTCTGGGCCGGAATGGTGTTGAGCGAAGCCTCGAAAACTGGATTTGCATAGGCGGAGAGCGGGGAGGTTATTTCGGTGGCAAAAATGGGGTGAGCTCAGGACACCTGCCCGATATGAAGGGTGTGTGGTGCCACAGAAAAGAAAGATGAGCTGGCTGGAGCGGGTCCAGGTTGCAGCCAGCCAGCCAGCCAGCCAGCCAGGCGGAAGAGCCACTATTAGCGTGGGAGGCTAGAGTAAGATACCGTGGGTTCTACGAATATAATCATTGGCACCTAGTTCAACCGGATACACAACTCTGACCTTGGGTGGGGGCTGGGGACGGAAAACAGAACACTAACCCGTCAGAAGGTGCTAGGAAAGCCTTGTTTAAAACGTCAGCTGGGTTCTGATTGTGTTTAGACCCTCTGGCACACACAAAAGCGATCCTCCTCCTTCAAGCAGCCATCCGTATTAAGGAAGAGGCAGCAATAACTTGCAAAACAGCTTTGGGGGCCCAGCCAAGTTCGCCTGGGAGGCAGGGGCCCTGCTTGGTTAGCCCTAGTTCTGCCACCAAACGAGCTGTGACCTTGAAACTCTCTCACTTAACCTCCTCTCTGGATTTCCTGGGCACCCTTTCTGCATCGCTCAAGACCTTTCTTATTCCTAATCTAGTTGTTTAAATATATTTTTATTGATTTCAGAGAGGAAGGGAGAGTAGAGAGAGAGATAGACACATCAATGATGAGAAAGAATCATTGATCGGCTGTCTCCTACACGCCCCACACTGGGGATAGAGTCTGCCATCAGGAAATGTGCCCTGACCTGGAATTGAACCATGACCTCCTGGTTCATAGGTCAGTGCTCAACCACTGAACAACACCAGCTGGGCTTTTAATCTATTTCTGAGAGAAAATATTAATCTGATTGTTATCAGAAATAATTATTTAAATTTTTAAGTTGATTTAGACTGTAAACCAGCTATAAAAGTGAGGTTTTTGTGTGCCTTTTTCCCATTTTCTGACTACCGAGCCCTGGAAGAATAGAGGAGAGCTGGAGGGAACTATTACTATTTTCAGTATTTCTCCTTCCTCCTTTTCCTCCGGGAGGTAGTGAAGTTATAGTGGTTAAGACACAGGGTCTGGAATAGACTGACTTGCGTTCAAAGTCATTTTCGTGACAGATGGGGGAACGTGACCTCTCTGAGTCTGTCTTCATCTGTGAGATGGGGGTAGTAAGAACTCCTTCCCTGGGTGGCTGTGAGGATGAAATGAGAGGCACGAAGCGAGGCTCAGTGAATAAAGGGGAGCTAACTCGATTTGCAGAGTCATTGAGGGGGAAGTATAGCTGCACAGACATTGTACGTCGAGGTTTCAATGATTTTCTTTCATCGCTCTTTCTTGGCGCCTCCAGCACCATATGTGGTTTATAGACCACAGGCTCTGATGTGTTTAACTCGACAAAGCAGGCGCTGTTTCCCTCTGAAGCCTGCTTCCACCCTGGCGTTTGACTGCACCCAGAGGAGGAGGCTGGTGAGTAGTCGTGAAAGTGCATCTTGCAGGAAGGCGCTGATGAATCTCCTTGGAGGAGGTTTCTATTCTTCTGCCCCGTCTTCTGAGTCAGCACAGCACGCCCTTAGTGGAAGTTTCCTTCTTTTCTTTCTAGAGATTTTCTCTCTCCCTTTTCCGCTTTGTCCGCCCTGAAGTGTGTTGATGGCCCCCCAGAGTGTGCAACAGCTGGGGACAGTGAAACACTGAAATGCAAAAAGGGGGAGAAGTGAGCCTAGGCTCTGGCTCCATAAGAAGTCAGAGAAAAAGAGGCCCCGGGACAGCTGAGGGGGTTTGCCTGGATGAACTGCCACTGCCCGTTGCTGCCCCGGTTGCAAGCTTCGGGGGATTCCTTAGAGTTTGGGAGGTGCATACCTGTGGGGAAAGAAGGGTGTGGGAGTCGTGGGCATGCTCTTGGGGAGGAGTGTGGGTGTGCTGGGGCCTTCATTTTGAGGGGTTTTAAAGACAGGGCGTTTGGTTGTGCGGGTGATTCTCAATAGAACATTCATCAACTTTATGTCAATGAACCAAAATGAGGTTTAATCTCTTCCTCTGTCCTTGGGTGTGGTTGGCAAATGGCACTGGTTGGATTTCTGCTGTCTCCCTGAGTAGGGTGATTTCAACTATTTACCCTCTGATAGGGAAGGAAAAATACAAACCATTCTTTTTTTTTATTTTTAATTTAATTTTTACAGAGAGGAAGGTACAGGGATAGAGAGTTAGAAACATTGATGAGAGAGAAACATCGATCAGCCGCCTCCTGCACGCCCCCCACTGGGGATGTGACCACAACCAGGATACATGCCCCTTACAAGAATCGAACCCGGGACTCCTCAGTCCGCAGGCCAACACTCTATCCACTGAGCCAAACCGGTTTCGGCCAAACCATTTATTCTTAAGTGTCCTTGGTTTAGAGAAGATAGGATTTACTAGATGGCTGCAGGCTGCTTGGCACCCAGATTTTTCTAGATGGCTGTAAACTGCTGTCTAACTGTCTGTCTCAGTTTCCCTGTTTCACTTGTCCTGGTTCACGAGGCTGTCTCATTCCCCCTTCAGAGACTTCCATCCCTGAAATCTTTTCAAGGTGAGGAGTGAGGGCAGTCTGTCTTCAGTAACTGCTTCCTGCTGACAGAGGCTGTGGTCACTGCCGGTGTAAATTATGGACGTCTCTCCCTGCCTGATTTAAGGGGGACAAGGGAATGAGATCAGAGCCTGGGACAGGGAGGCTGCCAGCTGATGCTTCCAAAGTAAGGACAGGCCTGCATCCCTGAAAACATCATCATCTTGCTGTGGAATTCTGTCATTCCAGAAGTGAGGTTGGCAGATTGCTCCATATTTCATTGACTCCATTATTTAGTCTTGAAAATATGTCCGTTCAGTTAAATGGTTGAGTGTCACTCTAGGAGGTGGCAATGCAGATGGGCATTCACAGTGAGACCTAGATTGTGTAAACAAGCAATCAGGTATTGAATGAGGAGTATGCCTATGAAAATAGAAGAAGAAAAAAACAAAGGTTAATGATCACAGCAAATTATAAATCAAATGCTGAGACTGTCAGACTGTCAGTCGAGAAGGCTTCAGCTTTCTTTTGCTGGAATAAAAATGTTGTCAAAGGGGGGATCGGCACCCCGTGCTAGACCCGTGGGGTCAGACTGGACCGGGGTTCAGCAACCTCAGTGCTTGAGATCTGGCTTTAGGAAAGAATTCAGAGCCAAGACTCAAACTATCAGAGAACTTTTATTTACAGTGGTACCTCGAGATACGAGTGCCCTAACATACGAGATTTTTGAGATACGAGCCATCGAGCGAGCGATTTTTGCTTTGAAATATGAGCAACAGTTGAGATACGAGTAATCGGGCAGATTGGCCAGCTGCACACGACCCACCAGTTTACCTCGACTCAAGCGTCTCATAGTTTCCCACGCCTCAAGGTTACGGAACGAATTAAACTCGTATCTCGAGGTACCACTGTATAAAATCACAGAGATGGGAGAAGTAATTTGTAGAAGAAATGGGCTTAGAGGCCAAGGAAAGGCCCTTGGAGCTTGGGAGTGAGGAGGCTAATGGTAACATGCTGGGGGGAGTGGGAGGGAGGAAGGAGGAGGAGGAGATAGAGGAGTAAAGGAAATGCATGGGTGTGCTCCTGGGAGGGAGAGTGCACTGGGTCTTCTTTCCTACGGATTTTAAGAGTGGAGATTTTAGGGGAGGTCCCTGGGGAAGAACCTAATAGAATGTTTATCATCTTTGCAGGTGTGTCCTTTCGGGGTCTGGGTCTCCACTGATGGATTGGTCAGCATCGGAGAAGGAGGTCATCATCCGGTGCAGCGGGTCCTGAGGTCAGCATGGGGTTGCGGGTCTCGTTTGCCACTTTTCTGGGCCTGGAAGTGAAATACAACAGAGGCCCAGATGTTCTCTGCAGGGAGGAGAGGTCAGGGGTCCAAACCGAATGACCCGTAATATGCTGGGGGAGGAAAGGGCACCCTGGGGCGAGGTCCCACCCTACCATGGTCCGTTGCTAGGCACCCAGCGCTTTCCACCCTCGTGACCTTCTGTACCTGACCCAAGGCCCTTCCTCTGCTCGTGTCTGTCTCAACTGCCTACCCCAAGAGCAAGCAGTGACAGTCTGACAGATCCTTTTTAAATCTGCAATTAAATATCTGGTGATGTCATCAGATGCTCAGGTAAATTCTGTGCGGTTGACATTGCATCAGTCGTTCTCAAAATTCCAAGTCAAAAGACGGAAGAGAAAGAAAACATTAGCTCGAATGGGTTGCAAACGGCGAGGAGAATTCAGAAACCAGTTCAGCAAAGCCTCTTCAGAGCGCTGTTGGATTACATGGACCATAAACTACAGGAGAGAGCTTTACCAGCCTGCAGCCTTGGCTTTCTGCATTCAGAATGTCAAAAATGGGAAAGCCCAATTACTGCTGATTGCCTCTTCGCTGTTCCAGGTTGATAACACCAGCCCCCTCCCTCAAGAGGCCAAGGCCTGAATGCCTTGCAAACAGCACGTGTGTCGGATGTGGGGCCTCCCTTACAGTTTGGTTCTGGAGAGCTGGGAGCCCTCCTCCATGCCTCATGGTTCACACTCCCAGGAGCTCCCCAAATCCCATAGCTCCACACAGTTGAGGAATTATTTCTCAGAGCTCCTGGCACCATATGTGGCTTCTAGACCACAGGCTTCCCCTCCCTGAGTCCCAGTTTTTAATTTTTTAAAAAATATATTTTATTGAATTTTTACAGAGAGGAAGGGAGAGGGATAGAGAGTTAGAAATATTGATGAGAGAGGAACATCAATCAACTGCCTCCTGCACACTCCCCACTGGAGATGTGCCCACAACCAGGGTACATGCCCTTGACTGGAATCGAACCTGGGACCCCTCAGTCTGCAGGTCGCTGCTCCATTCACGGAGTCAAACCAGTTTCGGCCCTGAGTCCCAGTTTTTAGAGAAGATAACCATAGTATCCAACCTGTAGACTCTACAGTGTAGAGGCAATGTGAATATTAAATTGATTTTCTCCTTTACATCTGCTTCACTCAGAGCCTTCTTCACCACAGTACATACCAATAATATCTGTTTAGTTACTCAGGAATGATCCTTGACTCTTCTCTTTTTCTCACCCATCCCTCCACACTCCATGCAATATATTAGTAAATCCTGACTTTACCTTCAAAATATATCCAGCATCTCCCACTTCCCAGGATCTGCACCACTCGCACACTCCCATGATCCAAGTCACCTCAACTCATACTTGGGTCATTGAAAATAACAAACTGGCCCAAACATGTTTGGCTCAGTTGATAGAGCATCAGCCTGCAGACTGAAGGGTTCCAGGTTCGATTCCGGTTAAGGGCATGTACCTTGGTTGCGGGCACATCCCCAGTAGGGAAGCATGCAGGAGGCGGCTGATCGATGTTTCTCTGTCATCGATGTTTCTGACTCTCTATCCCTCTCTCTTCCTCTCTGTAAAAAATCAATAAAATATATTTGAAAAAAAAGAAAATAACAAACTGGCCTCTCTGCCTAAGCATGTGCTGCCATGTGGTCTGCTTTTAATACATGTATTATTACCTCCTTACATCCTCAGGGAGTTTTGATGTAGGCACCCAGTAGTACTGATCCAGTTTACCGATGAGGGTGGACTACTTCCTGAAGGTAAGATCCTGGAGCTCACCCTCTCAACCAGATGTGAATGGATAGACAGGTAAGAAGAGCAAAGTGATGTAGTGGCTTCTCCAAGGCCAGTCAGCCTTCTGATAAAATCCAGACTCTTGATAAGCATCATGAATCTCAGACTGGGAAGGATTAGGCAGGGTTATATCTCAACCTGAGACTGGTGATTCACTAATTCACTTCCACACCTATTCCCTCTCACTATGCTGCTGATGGATATCTACACCAATAAAAGAGTAAGATGCAAATTGACCGTACCTTCACGATGCCCACCAGCCAATCAGGAGCAAGTATGCAAATTAACTCAACAAGGTGGGTTAACTTGCTTATGCAGACGCCAAGCAGCCCAGCTGCTCCGGGCCTTTGGGCAGTGTGGGGAGGCAAAAAGACAGCTCTGGGATGGAGCAGAAAGTTGGATCTGGCCGGAGCCAAGCCGGTGCCAGCAGCCAGGGGAAGAAAGGCCCATTCTTGCATGAATCTTTGTGCATCGGGCCTCTATTATGATATATAATGAGGATCATTGCCTTAACATGTCATTAAAAAACCCTTCATAATCTGGTCCTTTCTCCAGCCTCATTTCTCCCTCAAATTCCTTCCTACTCTCTGTAGTCAAATTGAGCTTTCCAACAGGTGCCCTAATTTGCCATATTCTCTAAGGAACTCAGCTTCCTTGACCCTTTTCCTGACCCCACCGCCAACCTAGATAAGTGTCCCTCGTTGGTGCTCCCCCAGCTCCCAGATGGGTCATAGTACTTACCATGATGTATTGTCATTGCTTATTAACTATCATCCACCCTAGAGCTTGCAGGGCAGAAATTGTGATCTGTTCCTTTTCTTATCCCTAGTGTCTGGCAGTTTGCCTGGACTGTAAGAGGCACTCAGTACGCAGGTGGACATGGCAGTAGATTAACTTGCAATGCTAGGCTTCTTAGCATCCCTCACTGTCAGGGCACCTATTCTTTAGGGAGTGGAGCTTTTGGGAAAGGATCAAAGTTTTGAAAATTTAGCAGAAGTAGGTATTATGTGGAAATGCGAGGTAGTATGATAGGTTCAGATAGCAGGGTATAAATGGATGTTGCTAATTTAACCAAAAAGGAGAAGAGGTATATGGATATCATGGATCCCTAAGTCAGTGTGATGGAAAAGATGCTATAAGAACCCTACTCCCCAGAGACCGTTTTTATCCTGCTCCAGCCTTACCAAGAATCCCCCATATCTCTTTATTGGAATAAAATCACAATGACTAGGAATGTGTGTGTATTGGCAGGAGGAGGAGGGAGGAAAAGGGAGGGGAGAGTTTGAGATCTATGCCTCCCCTCCCAGCTAGAATTCTATTAAACCTACCTCCCCCAGCCCTCCAGCCATCTGCAAGACTGTTCTTTGTTCAAACTCTTTTTCCCAACCCTCCACTTTGGAAGGCCCAACCCCCTCCTCTAGGAAAATCTAATCCCTGACCACCTGCCCGCACCCCCACTCCATTGGTCCCTCCTTCATTTGGGTTCCTCAGAACGATACAGATTGGGTTTGCTCCTGTCTAGAAAACTTAACAATGTTGTGTGGTTTGGGAAAGTTATCTTAACTCGAGCTTCCACATTTATGCAATAGGATGAATACTTCACAGGATTCATGGAAAGCAATGAATGAAAAAGGCCATTGTAACTGAAAGGTACATATACATAACTATCATTATCAACACAATAAATCCAGCCCCTCTCTCATTCAGAGCCTCCCTGGGTATTTTCAGCTGTAGAATAAAACTAAAATAGTGTCTATAAACTGTGGCTTAAAGTACCAATAGCATAGGGTTGTGATGCAGTTTCAGTGAAATAATACCAGCAAAGCACCCAGAATGCTCTATGTATTTGGGTAACATGGAGATTACTATGTCATTAGTGAAATATCCCCATCAGGTCCTACGCCCCTAGAGGGCAAACACCTGTTTGCCTTGTGCACAGCACTATCCTCAGTGCTTATGTTTGGGTGTTTAATTGACTCTGAGAAATATTTTATTCGATTCATGCATTGAATCCATTTAGGCAAGAGGGCTTAGAGCAGTGAACAAACAGTCCACAATCCCTACTTTATGGAGCTCTCACACCAGCACGGGAGACCAGGCAATAGCACATTGCTAAATACAGTGTGCTAGCCAGCGCAAGGAGGAAAAAGCAAGTCGGAAAGGGAAACAGGAAGTCTGTGGAATTGGGGAGAGGGTGTGATTTTAGATGCTCAGGGAGACCTCACTGAGAAAGTACCGTTTCTGCAGAGAACTGAAGGAAGTAAGGGAGCCAGCGTGTAAATACAGTGGTACCTCGAGATGCGAGTTTAATTCGTTCTGTGTAACCTTGAGGCGTGGGAAACTATGAGACGCTCGAGTCACAGTAAACTGGTGGGTCGTGTGCAGCTGGCCGATCTGCGCGATGACTCCTATCTCAAATGTTGCTTGTATTTCAAAGCAAAAATCGCTCCCTTGATGGCTCGTATCTCAAAAATCTCGTATGTTAGGGCACTCATATCTTGAGGTACCACTGTATCTGGAAGAAGAGCCCTCCAAAGAGAGAAAAGAGCAAATGCAGAGGCCCTGAGGAGCATGTGAGGAGCTAGAGGAGGCCACTGTAGCTGGGGGGAGTGAGTAATTCAACAAGTATTTATGGAGCCCCCGCTATTTACTGAATAAATGAATACATGAGCACCATGCCTGGCACACAGTCAACTCTCAGCACATGTTTCTGTTTTGTTTTTGTTTTTTAAATATATTTTATTGATTTTTTAGAGAGAGGAAGGGAGAGAGATAGAAAGTCAGAAACACTGATAAGAGAGAGACATCGATCAGCCGCCTCCTGTACACCCCACGGTGGAGATGTACCCGCAAGCAAGGTACATGCCCTCAACCAGAATCGAACCTGGGACCTTTCAGTCCGCAAGCCGACGCTCTATCCACTGAGCCAAATCGTCTGGGCATGTTTCTGGTTTTATTATCATTGTCGTTGTCAATGTTATCTCTGGAGTTCCCTTGTCCCATCACCAGTACCCAAACAAGACCCGGCACCTAGTAAGAGCTCAGTAATTGCTTGGTGAACCTAGTCTTGCTGTCCTGTGTAGACTGCTATCCCTAACCATGAACACCCGGTTATCCGTTGACATTTAGCTGCATTGGAGATGTACTGTTTCTTAACATTGGCCTTTGCTCTGAGAATCCCTAGGCCTGAAGTGATAACAGAATTGTATGTAAATGCAGTATTACCGCTTATCACTTCGGTTGAGTTCTCCAACCTTCCAAAAGATAGAGAGGGGAGTCCACCAGTTCTAATCCTGTGACTTCTGCTCAGTTCTGAGCCCTTTCATTTTATGGGGGTCCCCTAATCTGCAACTCAGATTAGCCTCTGCGAAGGTTTCAGCCTAGAAATGAGGGGGTTAGTGTGGGAACTGGAGCTCCCCAGGAAACTTTCAAACACAGTGATCGTCACAGTCATTCAGGAAATTTGTCCAGCAAATGGAAGAGATTAACAGTCACTAATGAACTAGTGAACTCCTCTCTGAGCGCCTGCCAGCGGGGAGATTTCAAGTCTCTGAGAAAGGAGCCTCTTTAAAGACATAGGCTACTCTTTTCTCAAAGGGAGAAAGTCAGTATTGCCGTCTAATTTAAGCCCTTCTGATTTCATTAAACCGAAGTTCCCTTATTCCTTCTTCAAGTGAAAAAATGGCATCCCCCTCTTGATCTACTTCTCTGATGTCTAATGAAGGCAAAGCAGACAAGAACGCTGTTCATAAGAAGCTTTCAAATTCAGTTGTCACGTGACTCCAAATGCATTCATTTCCCCTGCAGCTCAATCCCTCCATCTGTAACCCAGGGGCTTCCAAGACACCTGTCCTAAAGCCAGGGCTTTGGTGTGTGATCAGCGAACAAAGCGGAAGGGCCCGTCTTTTCCTGTCCCCGTGTTTTCTCTCGTTGTTCCCCCAAATACCCTCCTCCTCTCCTCTCTAGTACCACGGAAGTTCTGTTTTTCAGAATGAATGAGCTCTTTCCTCCTCTCCACCCAACCCAAGGCTGCTCTTTCAGGAAGAGAGCACTGGCTTTAGAGTAAGATGGACATCCTCATTTAAGAGAAAACTAAAGCTGGGCCCAGAGTGTTTTAGCAATTGACCTGAAGTCACACAGTCCATCCCTATAAGAGTTAGGGTTTGAGATCCTATCTGTCTGATTCCAACTCCCTCTCCTTTTTCACCAATCTTTGCTGCTTTTTTGGATGAGTGACCTCTAATTAGATGAGCATCCAATTCTAAAATAAATATTTGGTTAAACTTGTAGTGCAGGGCAGCATGGACCACTGAGTACTATGTAGAGGCCAGTTCCATAGTATTTGTTTAACGGAAGTGATAACCATATTTGTCAAATCGCCGAGTGAACAGCGATGATTTGAAATTGAGGCAGGTGGCTTTCCTGAGGGCTAATGGCATTTTTCATCTTGAGAAAGGAGATTCTCTGCTTGGAACAGATCTGCATGAGGAATTTTATAAAAATGACTGTGCCTGTGTCTTTTTGGTGTTGATTTTTGTTTGTTTGTTCGTTTTGTTTTTTAACAACAGCTTTCCTCATTTTCCAAGCTAAGCTGCCCAGAGGCTGGGATTACCTTTGCTACTGATCCTACGTGCCTTATAGGGAAGCCGGATTTTGCCTTTGCCAAGCTCAGGAAGGTGCTTTGTGAAGTTCAAAGCGTCTCTCCGTTTCTCTGAAGAAAAGGGGTTCCTCGCCACAAAGGTGCAGCCTCTTTGAAGGTTTCTGAAACCTCGGGGATTGAAGAACAACCCGGGCCTCTTTCCATTTCTCATCCCGACAGGCACGTGCGTGCTTTCTCTGGAAATGTCGTGCATCGGTTCCTCCCAAAGGCAGCTCTGAGACAGGCCTGCCGGAGCCGAAGGCTCACTCAAGAGGAAGAAGGGAGAATTAATTAAGATGTCAGGTGCTGAGCCAGACATTTTCTACTTGATTTCCCACTGAATCATCACAACCCGGTTAGGCAAATATTATGATGTCTGTTTAGGACAGAAAAAAATGAGACTCAGGGAGGACCAGTGATCTGCCCCAGTAACAGAGCCTGCAAGTGGCAAGAAGGAGGCTGAAACCTGCATCTGCCTGAATCCAAAGTCCATGCTCTTTCTGCTCTCCCCTCGGAGGCTTCCTGGATCTACGACTAAATTCATCTTGGCACTGACACCTCTCTCAGTCTGCTCCCAGCTTTATCCACCACTAGGGAGCTTTTAAAAAATAGATGAACCTGGCTCTATATCAAATCTGCTAATGGCAGGGCCTGCGCATGTGTAAGATCGCTGCAATATATGGACCCTTTATTCCAGACAAACTCCACCCCCTCCCCCCATGAATGCTTGTATGCCCCCCCACCCCAACTCACCTCTCCCTCAACCAGAATTCTGTGGAGAAGGGAAGGCTTCCATGGTGTTAAATGGGGAAAATGACCAATTTAGATGCTCAACTCATCCACACACTATGACAAATTACAAATGAATGAAATCATTGAATATAAAAGTTGCAAGCCTAGGAACATAGGAAATAACTGTTTTTAAGTATTAGGAAAGAACATAGAAAAAAATATCTGTTGTAATATGAGAAGCAAATGTGAGCATATTATCATCTTAGAAGGCCACACCAATAGGGTAAGTGCTGTGAAGTTTGCAGTTATATGGCCGGTGTCTACAGTTGCTCGGCCTGTAATAACAGATCCGTAAATATCTGTGGAATGGAGAGCTTTTTGTGGAAACCTTAAAACCCTGAGAGACAAGAAAGCAGACATGAAAACACTTCACAGAAGAAGAAATACGATTATTCAACACCCAGAGGCACGTGGCTCACCTAAGAAATAAGCACATTTCTTATTTCACTGGTGAAATGACAAATAGAAACTGAAATGTCAAAGGGTTATTATTTTTCTCTATGAAATTAACTGAGATTTTTTTTTTAAGGAAACTATAAAGTGTAATGCCAAGCAGATAGGTAAAACAGCTCCTGCATGCTGCCCTAGATTCCGCCACTTCAGAGACTCATAGAAATGGGAACTGGGTTCTCACAGTATTGAGATGCTCACGGTAATGGGAATCACTGGGTTTGTCTCACCAGCAACCCGCCCTCCCCACTTCTGACAGACCCCACAATCCGCAGGCGGGGCACCCACCCGCTGACCCAAGGAACCAGTAAAGGCTGGTCAGCCCTGCCCTGGGATGGCTCAAAGCAGAACTGGCTGGAGGAGAAGCTCTCCCTTTCCTTTGGATTACGAATCAGTAAGGATGTGACCTGGAAACTGCTAGCAATCATGGCTCTTGGAATCTGGAGAGAGCACAGCTGTGGTGGAATAAAGATAGTTGGTTTGCAGGAAGAATTCTGTTAACATTGGATCCCCTGCTTCCTCTCATTGCCGAGGTCATTTTGTGTGTCCCTGCTCTTCCCACAGGTGGATGACGGAAGTCACTCATCCCCCTCTCTGAGTGTACTCCAGCGTGGGCTCCTTCTGGTTTGCCAGAGTCTATTGTTAAATTTTCAGGAACTTTGCGAATTGGTTGTTAAACAGTTGAAGCTTAAAATCAGCGCTGGCCAAAACCGGTTTGGCTCAGTGGATAGAGCGGCGGCCTGCGGACTGAAGGATCCCTGGTTTGATTCTGGTCAGGAGCATGTGACTTAGTTTCGGGCACATCCTCAGTGGGGGGTGTGCAGGAGGCAGCTGATTGATGTCTCTCTCTCATAGATGTTTCTGGCTCTCTATGCAGTGTTTTCTGGTGTATAAGCGACTGGGAATATAAGACGACCCCTAGCTTTCCCAGTTAAAATATAGAGTTTGGGATATACTCCCCCTATAAGATGAAACCCGGTGTATAAGACGACCCCTGACTTTTGAGAAGATTTTCCTGGGTTAAAAAGTCATCTTATACGCGGAAAAATACAGTGTGTGTGTGTGTGTGTGTGTGTGTGTGTAATTGAGCCCACAGCCATGGGGAAATCTACAAACAGCGCACATCAGGGCTCTTACACAGATGTTTTTTCTGTGTCCTGTCCTTAGGCTTAAAAAAATTATTTCCTGTTTGCCCAGGTTTGACGCATTGACCAGCACACCACTCTCCTCACGCTGCCTGGACTGGATTTCTGTCGCCTTCCCAGGAATGTTAGGCAATGAGGCCAGAGATGCTGCGAGCACCCCAGTCCCACCTAAGACTTTCGTTATCCCTAGTTTACCAGTGAAACCTCCCCAGGCAGTCCCCAAGGGAGGCGAAACTCTAAGGGGGAGCTTTACTTCTAGGTGGGCTTCAGGCCGTGCCTCAAAACAGAGCTCTGATGCACGACACTGTTGAACAGAGTTGCAGCCAGACACTTAAGGGTGCAGCCATTGGGCCAGCCATTGTGCAGAGGAAGGTGCTAGTGCATATCCATCCATGCCTGAGGAGACGGAACCACAGGAAGATCTCAAGAAAAAGTGTATTTTCCTCTAAACCCAGCAAGAAGCCCTGCCAGGGGCTAGGGAGGCTCCCAGGCCTGCATGTCACCTGGGAGCAAAGAGAAAAAAGGAAAAATCAGGTTCCTCCAGAACAGTGGTTCTCAACCTTCCTAATGCCACAAGCCTTTAATACAGTTCTTTATGTTGTGGTGATCCCCAACCATAAAATGATTTTTGTCCCTACTTCATAGCTGTAATTTGCTATGAAGTAGGGACAAAATGTAATCTTAATGTAAATGTCTGTGTTTTCTGATGGTCTTAGGAGACCCTGCTAGCTGTTCGCGACCCACAGGTTGAGAACCGCTGCTCCAGAAGTTCCTGCTTTGTGTCTGCTTTCTCTCGCACTGCATTCAGCAGGTTGGCAGAAAAAAGAGAAGCTATGCCCATCTCCAGACCTCTTTCTTCCCGGCCACTCTGCCCACTGACCTAGATGACCCACTTATGCCTGAGCCTTTGTGTCATCACATTCCTCCTCTCCCTCCTTCTCTTGGAAAATAAGCCAAAAAGAGGGAACCAGGAATCAGACAATAACCTCCTGGTTCCTAGGTCTGTGTTTAACCACTGAGCCACATTGGCAGGGCCAGAATTCTTTTGACTATTAGTAGGGACATTAAAACTGTTGTTACCTTCTACATCAGTGATTTCATTGTTGGGAATGGTTTCTAAAGAAATATATATATATAACATGCTAATTGTTCCTCCGACTGTTTGACCATTCAACTAGTTGCTATGACACACACTGACCACCAGGGGGCAGATACTTCAACCAGCAAGTTAGCTTGTTACTGGGGTGCAGCTGATCAAGACTGGGCCAGACATGCCCTGGAGCCCTCCCACGGTCTCTTCGCAGCCCTAATTGTGTACTGTGGGGTGCCTTGGCCTGGCCTGTGCCCTCTCACAATCAGGGACCCCTCAGGGGATGTTGGAAAGCCAGTTTTGGCCCGATCCTCAGGCCAGGCCAAGAGACTCTACCAGTGCATGAATCTATGCGCCAGGCCTCTAGTATAAAATAAAGGAAGAGGTTTATGTCCAGACTTGTTTAGTACTGAGCTATTTAAGATAAAAAAACCACCACACTTGGAATCCACACAAACATCTAGCAATAGTAGAATGATAAATTACTATATAGGAATTCAATTTAATGTATCCAGTCATTAAAAAATGTCTTAAAAAGATTATATTAAGACTAGAAGCCCAGCCCTACCCACCCGTACGTGCCTTGCCGCACCCACCTCTCCTTGTCCACATGTGCCCACAGCCCCGCCCGCCCACCAGCCGCCAGCCTTGCTGCTATTGGAGGCTGTGGGCCACGCTGCGTGAGCCACAAGCCCCGCCCCACTGCCACAAGCAGCTCAAGGGCCAGGGGAAGGGATGGAGAGATGCTCCATGCACCTCCTGGTGACCCAGGCTGCTTCGCTCCAGCCACCGCTGCCACCCATCTAGTTCCCCATGGTTCCCCATCTGGTCATTATGACATCACACGTTATGACCACAGGCCTTTTTTTTTTAATGTATTTTATTGATTTTTCACAGAGAGGAAGGGAGAGGGATAGAGTTAGAAACATCTATGAGAGAGAGACATCCATCAGCTGCCTCCTGCACGCCCTCTACTGGGGATGTGCCCGCAACCAAGGTACATGCCCTTGACCAGAATCGAACCCGGGACCTCTCAGTCCCCAGGCTCTATCCACTGAGCCAAACCGGTTTCGGCCACAGGTCTCTTATAATATAGATTGGCAGGGAAGAATCCTATACTGAATGGATATTAAGTAGGATTTAAGTTTTATATTCAGAATGACTGGCAATACAAAGAGAAAAAGAGGCCACCTAAATCATGCATTGACTGAAAACTGGAAAGGTGTACTGTTAACTCTGGTTTTTCTCCTTTGTGTGATGAACTATTGATGTTTTTTAGTTCTGCTTTTTTCCAAATTGCATTCAATAAACTTACATAAAAATGGATACCATTTATTATTACTCAGTATTTATCTTGTGCTGGGCCCTATGCTAAGCACTTTCATAGATTAGATTATTTAAATCTCCCAGCAACCCCAGGAGGTGGGTCCTTTTTTAAAAAATTATATTTTTTTATTGATGTCAGAGAGGAAGGGAAAGGGAGAGAGCGTTAGGAACATCAGTGATGAGAGAGAATAATTGAATGGCTGCCTCCTGAACGCCCCTTTTGGGGATCGAGCCTGCAACTTGGGCATGTGGCTTGACCAGAATCAAACCCATGACTCCTTCAGCCCACAGGCCAACACTCTATCCACTGAGCCAAACCAGCTAGGATGAGGGGGTCCTTTTGATACCAGACACTAAGTGGGTATGGGCAGCCTGTCACTACTTGAGCCAAATTAAGAAACAAGGTTGAATCATATATGAGTGTTTATTTCAATAATGCTGGTGATAGGGCAGAAATAGAATACTGGGGAGCAGCCCTAATTGTAAGAAATATGAATCACAATTATTTAGCTCTGATTAAAGAAAGAGCATTCTAACCTGGCTGGGAGTTGCACATGGGACCTGGGAGCTCATTTGGAAATGCAGCCCATTCCTCCTCATCATCCTCCCCATCATCCTCCCCTATGATCATGGAAAGATAACAACCCTGTGGCAGAAACCAGAGCCTCAAGACCTTTGCATATCGCCAGCCCTTTGAAGACCCCCAGCCTTTGCATACCCACAGGCCTTTGTAAAGCTCCAGCCCACATTCCCTGTAAACTGCCCATTTGGCATACCCTTTTGCCTACTTTGTGGGAACCTCTTTCTACGTCCCGCATGGTTCAGGGTTCCCGGTTCAGGGCTCGGGTTCTGAAGGAGGCCGCACGCAAACGAAATGAGAGACTAGAAAACATTAATTTGGCGATATTGGGGGGCCAGGGGGGAGTCTTCCTCTAGTGGAAAGGACTGCCACTTGCTCTGGCCTTTTTCTCCCTTTTATTAAGGCTTTGGGACACACCCTTAGCCTTTAGGCAGGAAATAACAAAACAGAAATTAACATGAAACAAACAGGTAGAGGCTGCTTCAGCTAACAATGTTTTCATCTAAACAGTGAGTGATTAGCTCTGACCTTTCAGAGCAGTTAAGGTTGACCAGCCTTCTGGCCTCCTGTTTACATCCATTTAGTGAGAACAATGTTTGGTTTTCAACACTATTTCCCATGTAATCTTTGTCTTTCTACCCAATATAAGCAGCTGGCTTATGGTGGGGGGCAGAGCAGACTTTTGTGGATGACCTGCTGCTCCCCCATACTGCCAGCAGTACTGGAATGAATGCTCATATATGATGCCACCTTGTCTCTGCTTGATTGGCTCACGTAAGTGACAGGCAGCCCAGACCCACTAATTGGCCAGTTACACTGGCAGTGTGGGGAGAGCCGCAGATCATCCTGTAAATTCTGCTCTAACACCTCCTCCTAGCCGGCTGATTAACTATAACGATAAAAGCACAATATGCTAATTAGACCAGATGTCCTTCCAGTTTATCGCAACTCGAGCGTCTCATAGTTTCCCACGCCTCAAGGTTACTGAACGGATTAAACTCGTATCTCGAGGTACCATTGTATAGGGATAAAGAAGAAAGCTGCATGTATGGGGGGCCAGGAGGGAACAGGATACTGGCTGCAGGGTCCGAGGTCCTGTGTCTCCTTCCAGGATCTTGAAATCCCGGTAACAAGCTAGTTAACTTTCAATGGTGTTAAAACCCATCCACCAGTTCCTGGGAAGGGAGAATGGTCCGCATTCCTGAGGCAAACTCCCAGAGAGGGTCAGGATCCAGGCCCAGCAACCAAATCAAAGCGCTTCCTGTCCTTTGTTCTCAAAACTGTTATTTTCTTTTCTGAGCAATGGACCCATCCGGCCCCAGGCATCTTTACAGCTCTGTTTTTCTTCTCGGAGCACATCCTCCGGTTCCCCAGGGTCGGTAAGAAAACCTCTTCTCTATAGTTAGTAACGTGAACCATCATTCCATCACTGGGGTCCTGTTCCCCCTTTCACTCTTATTATCTCCAGTGTACAAACGAAGAAGCTGCGGCCCCACGTCAGAATTTAGAGCCTCGTCTGTGTAATCTCAGAGCCAAAACACATCATCCAACTCACCCTCGCCAATAAGAGAAGACAATAGAGAAATAATTGACATAGAACTATATTTATAGTTATATATTTATATTTAACTTATAATTATATAAGTTTATATAATTTATATTTGACTTATATAATTATAAGTTAAATGTAAATTTAACTTATATAATTATAGTTATATAATTATATTTATAATTAGATATATATAAAACAAACTTCTTTATTTTTTAAATATATTTTATTTATTTTTTTACCGAGAGGAAGGGAGAGGGATAGAGAGTTAGAAACATTGATGAGAGAGAGACATCGATCAGCTGCCTCCTGCACATCCCCTATTGGGGATGTGCCCGCAACCAAGGTACATTCCCTTGACTGGAATCGAACCTGAGATCTTTCAGTCTGCAGACCGACGCTCTCTCCACTGAGCCAAACCAGCTAGGGCTAAAATAAACTTATTTTAAACAGTAGATCCATCCCTCAAGGCCAGTTCCATCCAGGCTTACTTCCTTCATGAGAACAGCTTTTTGTCCCTAAACTCTTCCACTGATGTTTGCTCCCTTTTCATTGACTCTTACGCTCTCTGCCATTGAAGGCTATATTTTCAGATTTACAGCATCTTCACTCTCAAATAGGCCAGAAAGCTGGGGGTAGGAAGGGCATCCCACTCTGGTTCTTTCTTCCCTTCCTTCCTTTGCTTCCTTTTGCAATCTCTCTACACCGTAAGACAGAATGAGCTGGAAACTCCCACATTTCTGTCTTCGGATAAGTTGAAAAGCCTTCCCCAGGATGTCTGCTTTCTTTCTTAAGTTTACTTTCATGTGGCTGCTTCTGCCTCCAACTCCTGACCACTGAACTGGTTCATTCAGGAAATGGTCGCACGCTTCTGTCCCTGACTCAGGTGGAAGGTAGTGTTTTTATAGAAAACCCACATTATAGCCCAGCTGGTGTGGCACAGTGATTGAGCATCAACCTATGAACCAGGAGGTCACGGTTCACTTCCCAGTCAGGGCACATGCCTGGGTTGTGGGCTTGATCCCTAGTAGGGGCATGCAGGAGACAGCCGATCAATGATTCTCTCTCATCACTGATGTTTCTATCTCTCCCTCTTTGAAATCAATTATATATATATATATATATATATATATATATATATATATATATATATATATATATATATATATATATATATATATATATATAAATTTTTTTTGAAAGAAAACCCACACTACAAGGTGATCTGAATACATAGGTTTTATCAAAGATACTGGAGGGCAAGGAGCGGTTTGCACCATTGAAACTCATTCAACATGAATGTTAAATAACCCTTTGAAAACAAAGGCCCTGGAGATGTATTATTCATCAACTGCTTTGCTCTGTGAGTATCATACTAGTCCCTCTCCGTCTCTCCCGCCCTTTGCCCTTCCTATCCCACTGTCACGCCACACCCCACCCCAAACCTTTCTGTGTTCTGCACAGTATTCGGCTTCCTCAAGTCCCAACCTTCAGCCTCAGCTCCTGATCCTTACAGATGCCCAGCTGAACAAAAGGACCTTTCACAGAAACCAAATCCACTCTTCTTGTGCTGGTGGGTGTCAGACATTGTACGTCCTCTGCTACACAAATCGACGAATTTAGTTGAGAACCTGCTTTGTGCCGGGTGTGCAAAAGTGGAAAAAATAAGCAAACAACAATTCTTAAGAATGTCATCATGAAGGTCCTTAAGACTCACAGCTCTGGAACAATTAACCCCTCTACCAGGTCATTGGAGCTATAACGAAGGTGGGGACGAAGGTCCTGCTGGCGGGGATGAAGCAGCCTGTAGATCTGTGCCCCTTTGAGACTCAAGGCCGAGACACACAGGAGCCTTGAGTTCTGAGTTCCTTTCCCTGGCCCTGGGGTCAGCCTGCTGTTCCTCACGTTTCCCCTCCAAAAGCTTCTCTTCGGCTGTGGCTACCACGAATCTTCCCATTGCTTTATTCAGTACCCCAACATCCCCACCTCGACAATAACCCCAATGAGAAACCTGCAGGAGAACGGCTCTGCAGGGTGCCATGGGCATCTATGCAAGGCCCTTGGATTGCTTGAGCAACAGAAGATATTGAGGCCTCTCCAAGGGAAGTTAACGTGTGCTAACACGCTCAATAAAGTCCCTTTCAACCCAAGTTCCCTGTTTTGTTTTGTTTTTCTCACTTTCAAAACCAAAGGCAAACCTGAGCTCTTCACTTAAAGTCTTCAGAAATGGTGATCTCTGTTATCACAAAGGATGTTGCCTCTTTTAACATCGGTTTCAACAGTTCCTTGCACAACACGGTGCCTGGGCTTTACTTAGCCTGAGCTTGAATTCTGAACGTGGAACGATTGGTTGGCAAGACACTCAAGCGAGTTCTAATGTTTGTGGAGCACATGCCACATGCTGGTTATTGGGCTAAATATAACATCAACGTTTAGCCTATGAACCAGATTTGAAAAAGAAAAAAAACAAGAAAAAGCGATGAGACCTCACAACTGAGAAGTAGAAGAGCTGGAGTTTGTAGTCAGGTTCCTTTGAGTTTAAGCTCGTGGTATCTCCCCCAAAGCAATAACCTCTGGAAATAAAAATCTTCATGGCTTTGAGGTTGTTGCTTTGTAATTTGAGACTGGAAACCAAATATTTTATCTTTTATGGATATAATCAGGATCTGCCTTCACCCTAGCATACCATACTACCGTTAAACTTAAAGTTCGAATTGTAATTATTGTTGTATTCTGGGTTTAGATATATATACTTTTAATATATTTTATTGATTTTTTTACAGAGAGTAAGGGAGAGGGATAGAAAGTCAGAAACATCGATGAGAGAGAGACATTGATCAGCCGCCTCCTGCACACCCCGCACTGGAGATGTGCCCGCAAGCAAGGTACGTGTCCCCGACCGGAATCGAACCTGGGACCTCTCAGTCCGCAGGCGGACGCTCTATCCACTGAGTCAAACCGGTCTCGGCAAGGTTGAGATATTTTTAATTATTTTTTTGTTGTTATAAAACAGATTCAGGGTTGTTATAAAATTTAAAACTTTACGAAGTATACAGTGAAATGAATGTCAACAGCTTACAAACATTTGAATACATATTTCACCAAAGAAGCTCTCCAGCTGGCAAATAAGTATGTGAAGAATCTACATCCTTAATCATTAAAAAATGAACATTTCAACCACCCATTTAAAGAGCTAAAATGAAAAAAAGTCTGATCATGCCAGAGACCGGCAAGGAGACAGAGAAACCGGAACACTCACACAGTGCTGGCGGGATGGGAAATGGTACAATCACGTTGGAAACCAATTTCTTAAAAGTTAAACATCCACCTACCGTATGACCCTCGGTATTTACTCAAGAGCGACGGATGCATCCACAAATGCTAAAGTGGCACTGTTCCCCCGAGCAGCCTTCCTTGAAATAGCCAAAAGCTGTTAACAATCCACACGTCCATCAGCAGGTGAGTGATAAGCACATCATGACACATCCGTACCACATCGCTCTATTCACCAATGAAAAGGAATTAGTGATTGATGGACTTAACGACATGGACGGATGTCAGATTAGTTCTGCTCCATGGAAGAAGCAAGATCAAAAATAAGACATTGTATGATTCCATTTGTGTAAAATTCTGGCAAATGCCAACTTGGAGTGACAGAGAGAAGATCGATGGTTGCCTGGAGACAAAGAAGGGATTCCACACAAATGTGAGGAAACTTGTGAGGGTGATGGATATATTCACTCCTTTTTATAGTCGCTATGATTATTGGAAAACTTAGTCAACTGTGCAGTTTAGACATGTGCAGCTAGCTTACTGTATGCCAAATAGACCTCAATAAAGCTGTTACATACACACACGGAGTCAATAGCCCCCAAACCTCTCTTGAAATTACCACTCATAACAATTTCATGATCATCTTTCTAGACATTTGTGCGAGAGGGATCATATTCTACATTATTTTATAACTTGCTTTTTTTGCTTAGTCTTTTTTTTTTTTTCATGTGAATGCATACAAAGCTACCTCATTCCCTTAAATGGATTCCTAGTAATCCAGCATGCAAATGTTTAGTGATATTTAATGCATCCTCTTTTTTGTGGACATTTTGGTGACTTCTAGTTTTTAAAATTAGAGATTTTTTAAAATTAATGCAGTAATTTTCAGAGTTATGAGCACCTACCTGACTTAGAAGCTTCCTGTTCATGACAGTTCCCCTACCTCTGGTACTTCCTCCTAATTTTTTTTTTTTTACTGTTGTCAGTATGACAGATGTCCCTCATTTTCCCCCTCCCTCCAACCCCTGCCCCACCCAGGCCTTCCCCACGCTATTATCTGTGCTCATGGATTAGGCATATAGGCATATATGATCTGTGGTTAATCTCTTCCCATCCTCTCCACTCCCTCCCCACAGAGATGTTATTCTATTCCCTGCATCCATGCTTCTGGAATATTTTGTTCATCAGTTTATTTTGTTCATTAGATTCCACATATAAGATGTCACATGATCTCACTTATATGTGGTGCTTTCTCCAACTCTATCCTTTCTATATACCCCCAGCCAGCAACTAAGCTGTTCTGGCCTACTGGCTCCACCTGCTGGGCAGTGTAGGAAACTGCCAAGCGTTATTATTTTTCCTGTAATAAATAATAACGTGGGCCTTCTTGACTCTATTTTGCCCTCTCAAACCCATCTTGCCCCTGGATGCCAGAGTGATCTTTCTACATACAAATATGATCCTCTCACTCTCCTCATGAAAACCCATCACTTAAAATAAGTCCAAATCCCCTTAATGTAAAATATTAATACTCTGGCCTTTGCCCAGCAATCCAGTCCCAATTTTAGTAATTCCCCAACTGGTACATGTATTCCAGAAATGCATAACCTGTTGTAGCTCTCTAAACGACAGTGCTGCTTTGTACATCTATGCATTTGTACCTTCCATTTGGAGTGTCAGTCTGCCACATTTTCCTATAAATAAACTCCTATTCAACCTTCAAAACCCTACTTAAGAATCACTTCCTCTCTGCAGTTTTATCTGTTTCCTCCACATGGAGTCTTTCATTTCTTCCTACCATGCCTGGCATAAACATTCAATATCACACCTTTAACATTTCATTGTAATTGCCTGTTTATATGTTTGACTCTTGCACTGCACTGGCTGCCTCACTAAGCTACCTCACTGAACCTGAGAGCCTTGGTCATTGTTACTCCTCTAGCATCTACCATAGTGCCCAGAACATGAAAATGAGGCTTAAAAAGCAGATCTGAACTGAAATGAGCTAAACATGTCACAGTCTCAAGGAAATGGTGTCACGTGCTTCTTATTTTGCTCATGTGTGCAGGACCTGCCAAAGTAGCGTGCAATTGGTCAAGACACAAAGTCCAGAGGCTGAGACAAGTCAGGGGGACCACGTGCTTTTAAATCTTTATCAAATACATTGCCAAGGGATACCCACCATCTGGTCAAGTCTGAAGACCATTCCAAGTATCTTGAACATGGCATTTCATTCAATGATTGGGAAACAAAGATTTGTTTGATGAATGAATTTGGGGATTTGGTTTGTGGTTTACAGTCTTGTCCATTGGGGTGCCACGAGGAAACGGTTTCAGCAAACGGAGAGTTTCCTGACTTTTTTCTTCCTTCCCCAGCAGAGAGAGTACAGGGCCATCCATGACCTTTCTTTTGCTGCATTTGGGATCCAAAGGAAAATATTTCGCACTTTTACTCATTCATTCAACAAACCCCGGGTGTCCCAAAAAACTGTATACACACTTCAGCAGCTCAGTTTTGAAAATGAAATGTATTTTAATAATAGTGCCTTTGTAATTATTCAAAGTTTGTGTGTATACATTTTTGAGGGACAGCCTATGTATATTAGGTGCCTACACAGTTTCAGACACCATTCTAGGCACTTGGGATATGTAAGTGAGGATATGTTAATGAATAAAGCAATGATGCCCTCTGAGAGTTTAATTCTAATGGAGGAAGAAAGGCAATACTAATAAGCGTGATAAGTAAGTACATCTTGTAGCATAGTGGAAATGAAAAAGAAAGAGTTGAGCAGGTCATACCCTCCTATTTAATAAAAAGAGTAATATGTAAATTGACCATCACTCCAACATACAAGATGGCCACCCCCATGTGGTCAAAGATGGTAGCCCCCATGTGGACACAAGATGGCTGCCACAAAATGGCCAGCAGGGGAAGGCAGTTGGTAGGGGAGAAGGGAAGAGACCTATAGGGGAGGACAGTGGGGAACAACCAGGCCTGCAAGGAAGGGAGTTGGGGGGGGGGGGAACAA
>PVJN01030906.1:22500-25266 GCA_004026805.1 Lasiurus borealis | reverse complement strand
TTATAGATGATAATATCAAAGCACAAATTCACCCAATAGCAAATGGCAGGGATGAGATCCAAAACTAGGCCTTCATCATCTGGTATTGACCATTTAGAGGATGTTACTTCTTCAGTTCCGATGTCACTTATCTAATAGAAATAAATTATATCTATGGGGAAAGCAAAGACAAGAGAGATTTAGTGATTTTCCCAATGTCGTAGTGCAATATGGTAGCAGAATTTGACCTAAAACCCTATTTGGGAACTCATCCTATATAACAAAAAGCTAATATGCAAATTAACCGAATGGCAGAACAAACAGTCACTATGACATGCACTGACCACCAGGGGGCAGATGCTCAATGCAGGAGTTTCCCCTTGGAGGTCAATGTGCTCCCACAGGGAGAGTGCTGCTCAGCTAGAAGCTGGGCTCATTGCTGGTGAGCACAGCAGAGGTGACGGGAGCTTCTACTGCTTCCATGGCAGCACTAAGGATGTCCAACTGCTGGCTTAGGCCCACTCCCTGCGGAGCAAACCTAAGCTGTCACACATCATAATTAAAATGCCAAGAGCAAAAGACAAAGAGAGACTCTTAAAAGCAGCAAGAGAAAAACAGTTCATTACCTACAAGGGAGCACCCATACGATTGTCAGCTGATTTCTCAACAGAAACTATGCAGGCCAGACGGGAGTGGCAAGCAATATTCAACATGATGAATAACAAGAACCTACAACCAAGAATACTCTATCCAGCAAAGCTATCATTCAGAATTGAAGGGCAGATAAAAAACTTCACAGAGAAGAAAAAGCTAAAGGAGTTCATCAACTCCAAGCCAGTATTATATGAAATGCTGAAAGGTACTCTTTTAGAAAAGAAAGAAGAAAAGGTAAAAGATAAAAATTATTAACAACAAATACATATCTATCAACAAGTGAGTCTAAACATTAAGTGAATTAAAAATTTGATGAACAGAATAAATGTGAATATAATAGAATCAGGAGCACATAAAGGGAGTGGACTGATAATTCTCAGGGGGAAAGGGGTGAGGGGTGTACAGGGAGAGACTGGACAAAAATCATACATCTATGGATGAGGTCAAAGGGAGGGAGGTAAGGGTAGGGGGAGGGGTGGGAGCCAGGTGGAGTGGAGCTATGGAGGGGAAAAAAGAGAAATAAATGTAATAATCTGAATAATAAAGATTTATTTTTTTAAAAAAGAAATACAAAGATAAGTAGTACACATATCTTCAATGTTTGATTACATACTTGAAATAAAAAATAACATTGTGAAATATTACTTATTATAAAATAGGATTTAGGGGTATTCCATTTTTATTTTACAATGGAATTTATCTTTAGTTACTCCTTGACCATAACATTATTAAAACTGTAGAAGATAAAACTGAAAGTGTAGTATATTCTAAATATTACACTGTAACATTTTCATTATTACTTTGATAAGATAATTTTTAAGAACATATCTGCTCACGTAATATTTTGCAGACATACAGAAACTCTTTGATTCCCAATCTTGACATTTTGAAAAAATATTTTTTCTTTTTCTATGCAATCATTTTGCTATATGCAATACTCTAGTGGGATTTAGCAGCAAACAGCAGAGCATAAGTGGCAGTCTTAACTGAAAATACAGCACTTGAAGATTTGCATGTATGCAACACAAACTGCTGAGGCCTAGGACTTTTAGTAGCTTAAGAGACCAAAAACCAAGCATAAGTAGATACAGATGTATACTTGCATAACAGCTTGACCACATTTGGTCCTAAAAAAAGCAAACAAACACATGTTTGACATTAAATAGCTCATCAGAATATGGAACTCTGAAAGTAGCCACAATTTCTAAATAATCCCCCCTCTGTTTTTAATCACAATTAATAAACCTTTTGAGGACAAAACAGATTTGATATAAAATAGTTGCATATAGGGAATGGTGGGAGAAACTTTTTCACCTTACATTTCAACAGAAGAGGGCAATTGTACTCTGATAGAGCGACTATCAAAGCCTGGGCAGTTGAAGAAAGGAAAACTGTATCATGGTGACAACTGTGGCCATCTGCCATGTCATTGGAAGAGAAAATAGTCCTAAGAGAAACATAGGTGGTGTCATCTTCCCCTTGTAATGATAGGGATAAAGATCAATTTACCAGAAAATTGAGAACAGGCGTGACCTCCCAGTTTAAGAAAAAGGAAAGAGAATTGGCAACCATGTCAATTTCTGCCAATTCACAAAAGTAAAAACTTTCTGACATGAATGAGGAGGAGCAGAACATTTTGTTTCATAAAGCTATTAAATGACTTGCATTTGAAATATTAAATTAAAATATCTAGTGTTGATAACATTATTAAAAGTTCTTAGAAACCTACTGAACTATATAACTGGCAAGAAAGTTAAAGACTTGTGTAGAATCATCCTTAAATTCTGGTACACATTGGAATCACTCAAGAACCTTTAAAAATTTAGATTATCAGTCCATATTCCCCAAACTAATTTAATCAAAACATGTTCCAGTGAGACTCAGGCATTAGTATATTTTAGAACTTCCCCCATGATTCTAATATACTGCTGAGTTTGGGAACCAGTGTTTTAGTACAGTAAATCGGGTTTCTTTTAACTATTTTCTGGTACAGATTAAAGAATGAGTTGTTTTAGAAAGAGATCAAACTGAGTTAAGCATTTTCCCTAATCCCTACTTATTTCTCATTTATCTTTTAAGTGAGGATAATAATCCATACCCCATTAGGTATCTGTGAGACTTATTAAGCTTACA
>PVJN01030906.1:0-17500 GCA_004026805.1 Lasiurus borealis | reverse complement strand
TGTCAGTTATGGGAGGTTGCCAGGAAAATCACAGCAAACATGGATAAGGTTCTTATGCAGATTTAAGTTGACTTCTGCATTAAGAATTTCTGTAGATAAAGTTTTCCCCCTCTTCCTGGTACAGAGGTGAAAATACCAAGTGAAGATTTCCCTGATAAATTTAGATGTATTTTATAAAGGGTATCTTCTACTTAGTTTTAAGAGCTTCTCACCCACCTGTTATTTATTAAAATTAATCAGTCTCATATAATCAATATCCACAAAAAGACATATTTTGGGGTGACAAATTCTGTTCCCCTGGAAAAGACCATTGATTCCTCTGGCCTTGTTTCCAGTATTTCCTCTTCTGTCATTTTGGATGCATTGGAATTGCCGGGCTCAAGGTGACTCATGCCTGGTGCTACTTAATAACAGCTCATAAATAGTCCTATCCATGCCTGCCAGAGACATTTCAGGACTGAAATGAGAACCGAGAGTTATGAGATGGGCTGGCAGTGGCAGTGATTGTAGTCTTTACATCCAAGCACTTCCTAAAAGATGCAATAGGCCAAGATACATAGGAGGAACAGACACGAGAAAAAGAGCCGGGACCGGTTTGGCTCAGTAGATAGAGTGTCGGCCTGCGGACTGGAGGGTCCTGGGTTAGATTTCGGTCGGGAGTGGAATGTATCCTGGTTGCGAGCGTGATCCCAGTGGAGGGCGTATGGGGGGCGGCTGGTCGATGTCTCTCTCTCATCAATGTTTCTGGCTCTCTATCCCTCTCCCTTCCTCTCTCTAAAAAAAAAAAAAAAATCAATAAAATATATATTTTTTTAAAAAAGGAGAAATTCTAGTCAAAGCAAGACTGAAACAAAGGACGACAGTTTTCCAGCCCAGGTGTGGCACCACTACCTAGTGTTCTGGGTACCCATGTGTGGACCTTTGGTCCCCGCTGGCTGTGCCCTTGCTTTCTGGTAGCTTCGGGAAGCTGGTGGCTGGGGCTTTTTGGGCTGGGATGAACCGCGCTCTCGGTGGAGGCAGGGAAACTGAGCCGGAGCCATGGCCAGTACAGTGGTAGCAGCTGGATTGACCATTGCCACTGCAGGATGTGCAGGCCGTTTTGTTTTGCAAGCCATTAAACATATGGAGCCTCAAGTAAACAAGTTTTTCAAAGTCTACCAAAATCTGCCTTCAGAGGAGGCTATTACAGAGGTGGGTTTGCACCCAAAATGACAAAACGAGAAGCAGCATTCATACTAGCTGTAAGCCCTACTGCCAATAAAAGAAAAATAAGAGATGCTCACCAATGAATGTTAAATCACCCAGACAAGGGAGGATCTCCTTATATAGCAGCCAAAATCAATGTAGATGGTCGAGCTAAAAAAATGAAGTAAATGTATGGTGAATTTTATGTTGTTAGTCACATATATAAAAACAGCTTTTTGTAATAAAATGTCCTAATGCTACACATTTTAAAACTGACTTAGCAAAAACTAAGTCAAAGCCTTGGTATAAGTTTCTTATTTATATTTGAAGGTTCTAAATCAAATTATAGAATATTTGGAAATTAATGCTCAATAATTATGGATACATACCATTTGAATACAAATACTGTTCTATCATTAATCATTTAGTAAATAATTTGGTATTTTACTTCAAGGCAAAGTGAACATGAAAGTCTGCTCTCAAGGAATCACAATCTGATCAGACCCATAAACTAGTAATTAAAATGCAATATGGTATATATGATGATGGAATTAGTATAGGTTGTTATAGTAGTTAGGAGGAAAGACTGTCAAGGTACAGAGAGCTGATTCAGTTGCTTAAGACTGAGAATTTAAAAGTGAGTTTAGCCACAACTCTGACTTTAAAAAATTGATGTCATGTATATCATGGGCATAATTCATATTTCATACATTAAAAACTTGATAAAAGAGTATGTCATTTCTAATCAAGAAAATATTTACAGTGTATGCAGCTAGTATCTTTAAGAAACTGACCATTGGTAAAAATAATTTTTATATAATCAAGTTTTGCATTTGTTGTGATCAAGCTTAAACATGATTAGCTAAACAGATGCCCTGATATTAAAATACTTAGCTTGGACTCTGAGAACTTATACAGTGATATATTTAAACTAGAAAAAAAGAGACTGAAACAGAGGAATAAAAACTACCTATTAAAGATTTTCACCACACTTAAGACATAAATTACTGACAAAGTCAGAAAGGAGGAGAAAATGGTACATCTTTGGATTATTTGGCAGTCTTTTGAAATCTGGCCTTCTTCTAAACAATGCCTGTCCATGCAAAACTAGAAAAAAAAAAAAGATGTTGACAGGACTGTACAATATCATCAAAACTTTGACACTGAAATAAATAAATATGAGTGTAATAAATATGATTGTATCATTATTGCAAATATATTTTAATATTTAAGGGAATATATAATTCAAAAGTGTATAGAACAGAATCTGCCAACTCCTGGAATTTTAAGAGGGAAGAGGACAGATTTTACCTAAGTCCCAGATTTAAATACTCGGAGAACTCTTCCTAATCCCCATCCTTACCTCCTCTCCCTTTATCTCAATCATGTTCTCTAATTTCAGTGTACATACGTTAGTGATGTACTTCTCACTTTAGCCAACGTATCTTATTAGTGGCATCACTGATCAATATGTCATATATTCTTCACCCAATATAAAGATACTAGAGGCCCAGTGCACAGATTCGTGCATGGGGGTCAGGAGGCTCAGTCTGGCCTGTGCCCTCTTGCAATCCAGGACCCCTCGGGGGATGTTGAACTACTGGTTAGCAGCGTACCAAGTGGCAGGCATCTGGGGAGGAGCCCAAAACACTCTCAGCGCTTGGCACTTGGCACTCCTAATCACTTGCCACTCGCTCCTTAGTGCTACCAAGTAGGTGGGAGAGGCTCCACCACCACTGCTGCGCTTGCTAGCCATGAGCACAGCTTCTGGCTGAGCAGCACTCCCACTGTGGGAGTGCACTACCACCAAGGGGCAGGAGCTGCCCCCTGGTTATCAGTGAGCATCACAGTGACGGGTCGTTCTGGTCATTCCAGTCGTTCCATAATAATGTTCCTTAAGCTTTTATATATATAATTGAAGCCCAATGCCCAAAATTTGTTCACTCAGGGGGTTCTCTAAGCCTGGCCTGTGCCCTCTCACACAGTCTGGGAGCCCCCAGGGGATGTCTGACTGACATCAGTTGGACATCCTTAGCGCTTCCATGGAGGCAGGAGAGGCTCCTGCCACCACTGCTCGCTTGCCAGCCCTGAGCCTGGCTTCTGGCTGAGCAGTGCTCTCTCTGTGGAGCACACTGACCACCAAGGGGCAACTCCTATGTTGAGCATCTGCCCCTGGTGGTGAGTGCATGTCATAGTGACCGGTCATTCTACCGTTTGGTTGATTTGCATATTAGCCTTTTATTATACAAAATAGATATCTTAAATATCCATGAGTCAAAAGCTTTTAATATTACCTGACCGGCTTCAGAACCCAGGGCTAGGAAAAGCAGACCTTGATGGACACTTTAGTCTTTTTCAAAAGCATCCAACCCTGGAAAAGGGACCCACAAGCTATGAATTTCAGATATCTCTAAACAGGGTACTCAGGGCCAGTCACAAATGGCACTTGACAATCAGAGACTGGGAATCATAATAGATCTACCTAATACATAGAAATAAATCCAAACAAGTAGCCAAAATGGAGAGACAAAAAAATTAAGCCCCATATGAAAGAACAAGAGAATTCTCCAGAAGAAGAGCTAAATGTAATGAATATAAGCAATTTATCAGATATAGAATTCAGAATAATGATAACAAGGATTCTCAACAGCATGAGACTATATAGAAACTATATAGAAACTATTAAAAAAGACTAGTTGGAAATGAAGGATGGCATAGCAGTAATACAGAACACACTAGAACAGATGGGTTTAATTGAAATTTACAGCAAATTTCACCCCAGAATAGACATTCTCAAGTTTACATGGGTCATTCTCAAAGATAAACCACATGTTAGAACATAAACCAAGTCTCTACATGTTCATGAAGATTGCAATCATACCAAGCATTTTCTTGGATCACAATGGCATGAAATCAGAAATCAACTACAGTAAAAGCACTCAAAAACATTCAACATATGGAGTCTGAATTGCATGCTATTAAACAATGAATCACCAATGAGAAGAATAAAGAAGGAAAAATCTTTCTGGAAACAAATAAAAATGAACACATAACAACCAAAAATCTATGGGGAACAGCAAAAGCACTTCTGAAAGGGAAGTTCTTAACATAAGAGGTCCACCTCAAGAAACAAGAAAAGTTAATAATAAACTATCTAAACCTACAACTTAAAAAACTAGAACAAGAAGAAAATCCCAGAGTAAGTAGAAGGAAGGAAATAATTAAGATTAGAGCATAAATAAATGACATAGAGAATAAAAACAAACAATAATACCAAAGAACAATGAGAAAAATAACTTGTTTTTTGAAAAGATAAACAAAATTGATGAACCATTAGCCAGACTCATCAAGAAACAAAGAGAGTGGGGGAGTTGAAGGTGGGTGCTGATGGGAAGGCAGACTGCAAGATAGTGCTGAGTGAAAGAACAAAAGGAGAAAGTGTGGTAGCACAGGGAGTGTATATTTGTGAGTTGAGGGACAGCTGTACTCCAAAGGACCGTTGGGGATTGCCAGATGGGATTCCCCTAACCGGACAGTCTCCACTGCTGCTGAAATCCATCCTGGAGCAACTAGCTCTGACATGGAGACCGTGCTATCTTGAAGGGTAGAGTGGCTGTTATCAAAATCCTAAAAATCCCAGGAATCTACAACAACACTACCCAGGGAACGGCTATGAACCCAGGAACACCGGACCCCAAACAGCGTGAATACTCGGACTCAGAGGAGCTCTGCACCCTCTCATGGAAAGGTCAGATTTCACCTAGGAAATGGTGAGGTCTGTTATCCAGGCAGGAGAGAGAAATGTGCACAATAGGAACACATTTCCAGGAAAGTCTGTGTTCAAAAAACTCCCTGGACATAAGGGCTAGTGTGATCTGTGAATGTGGAAGGGTATCCACAGGGCTGCTAACAGAAGGGAACTCTAAAAAGCAATCCATCCATAGCTGAACTGGGCACAAAAGAGCAGCTCAAAAATTTTAACAGTATGTTTGCTGCTTAAAGCAAAGGGTAAAAAGACTGCAGGACTAGAGGGTAAAAGTCATGAATTCTCACACTTACTTTGGCTCTTTTTTCTCTTTTCTTTTTCTTTAAATCTTTGCTTTTGATTACTAAGCCCAGTACACAGGATCACCCAATTGGGGACACTCTCACAGACTTCAGGGGAAAGTTGTTTTTGTGGAACCTGTGTATCAGAGCTGGGAGAAATGATCAGAGAACTAGCTCTGGGGCAGTCTATACTCCCAGACCAGTATTAGGTGCGACTGGGAAAACAAAATCTAAATACTGGCTAGAGAGGATTTATAATCCTGGAGGTCAATCCAGAAACACTTCACCCAGGGATTGAATCACAAATTGACTCTCGTGTAAACACAAATAAAGGAGTCTAAGAAACAAGAAATACTGCCTGCTGGAAAATCAGGACTGTGGTTTACAACACAGAGGAGCAATGGAAAGCAGGGAAATTCAATACTGTCCTGACTACCAGACAGGAAACAGGCATACCAAACTGAACAGTAGAGGAAATGAATGCCCTCACTACTACACATTTTTATTTTTTCATCTTTTCCTTAAGAAACTAAAATTTTTATCTTTTATCCTCACTTGATTTTACATTTTTAATTATGATACTTGTATTTTCAATCAGTATTATTACTACTACTATTTAACTTTTTTTAAAGTGTCATTTTATTTTTTCTTATTTTATTTTGGGATTAGTGTTCTACATTTAATTTTATTTTTTCCTTTAGCATCATTTTACTTTATCTCAACTTTACCTTTATGTTAACACTCTTCCTCACTTTTCCCCTTTTGTTGTCCTGTTTATCTTACTCTATTCCTGCTTTAGATTTTCCCTAGTCCTCCTTTTAACCACCTGTTAAAAAATTTACCCTATTTATATAACTAATTCCTGATACCCTACTGTAAGTTCATACACACCTCTCTCTCCTCTTTTTTCACTATCCAAATATTTTTCTCTCTCTGCCCATTTTTTGTTTGTATGTTTTTTGCTGTTGTTATTATTTTTCTGTTCCTTTTTAGTTTTTTGTTCTGGGTTTTTATATTTTGTTTTGTTTTGTCTTGCTTTATCTCTGTCCTATTGTTGTTTGCTTGATAATCTATTAGATTGGTTATTGTTATGCTTATTGGTGGGATTGTTACTCTTTTTGTTTGTTTGCTTTTTTTTTGTTTGATTTTTGCTTCTATTTTTCCTCACCTTGCTTGTTTTAGTTGTTGTCTGTGATTTGCATTCATCTATAGGTGTTTTTGTTTGTATTTTTTGGTATTAGTGGTTGTTCTATTGGAGCTTTCTCCGCATATAAATAATTTTTCTGCCCTCTTTTTTATTATCTTTCTTTTCTCTCTTACTTTTTTTATTTTCTCAATATCATTTTTGCAGTCCTTTTTTTTCTTTTCCCCAAATTCTCTTTTCTCTGGTGTCCTTGTGTAAATACAAATAAAGGAGTCTAAGAAACAAAAAAATACTGCCTGCTGGAAAAATCAGGGCTGTGGTTTACAACACAGTATCATGACTACTGTGTCGTAAACAAGTATTATTATTCACGATAATAAGTATTAGTATCATGAGTACATTGTTGTTCAGTGCCTTGAACATTGTGCATCATTGTGTTGTATTTTGTGCCTTTAAATCAGGGCCGGAGATAGAGAACTACATAACCAGATAACCAGAGAAGAGAAATCATGGGGAGACAAAGAAACAGCCCGCATATGAAAAAAATGGAGGCATCACCAGAAAAGAAAGTAAACGTAGTGGAGGCAAGCAATTTGTCAAAGAAAAAATTCAGAGAAATAGTCATAAGGTTGCAGAAAAGAATGGAAGATAAATTCAACAATATGTGTAAGAACCAAGAGGAAATGAAGAACCAAGAAGAAATGAAAAATGACATTACTGCAATTCAGAACTCAATAGAAAGCATCAGAAGAAGAAGAATAGAAGAAGCAGAGGACTGCATCAGTGAACTAGAAGACAAGGTAGAAAAAAATACCCAAGTGGAGCAGCATCTAGTAAAAATAAAAAACCTTAAGAAACAGGAGGAGAGCCTAAGGGAACTTTAGGACAACACAAAACAAAACATTTCTGCATAATAGGGGTTATAGAAGGAAACTAAGCAAGGAATAGAAAACCTGTTTTAAGAAATGACACAAAACTTCCCTGTTATAGGTAAGAAAAATCTCACACAAATCGAAGAAGCTCACAGAGTCCCAAGTAAAATGAACCCCAAAAGATTGATGCCAGGGCACATTATAATTAAATTGGCAAACACCAACAACAAAGTAAGAATATTAAAAGTGTCCAGAAAGAGACAGTTACCTACAAAGGATTTCCATCAGACTGATTCCTCAAAAGAAACACATCAGACCAGAAGAGAATGGAATGAAATATACAAAGTCATGCAAAGGAAGGGTCTGAATCCAAGAATACTTTATCCAGCAAGGCTATCAATCAAAATAGAGCAGTGGTTCATTTCAGCAACAAAAATAATTTTATGGTTGGGGGTCACCACAACATGAGGAACTGTATTAAAGGCATGTGGCATTAGGAAGGTTGAGAACCACTGAAATAGAGGGTGAAATCAGGAGCTCCACAGACAAAAATGGACTAAGGGAACTTATCACCACCAAATCAGCAATTTAAGAAATGCTAAAGGGTCTACTGTTAAAAGAATAAATAGGAAGCAAAGAAGGAAACCAGGTATAAAGAATAAAAATGTCGCAAACAAGTACCTATCAATAATAACTTTAATGTAAATGGATTAAATACATTAATTAAAAGACACAGGGTAGCTGAGTGGATAAGGAACATGAACCATATATCTGCTGTATATAGGAAATCCACCTAAGAAAAAAAGATTCACACAGGCTAATGGTGAAGGGATAGAAAAAGGATTTTCAGGCAAATGGAAATGAAAAAAGTGAAGTACATAACAAGAGATAAGGAAGGCCATTTCATAATACTAAAGAGAGAAAAACACCAAGAAGAAATAACACTGAAAAACACACATGCACCAAATATAGGAGCAGCCAAATACAGAAAAAAACAAAACAAAAAACTTCTGGAGGATATTAAGGGAGATAGGACAGCAATGCAATCATAGTAGGGGACTTTAATATCCCACTATCACCATTGGACACATCCTCTAGACAAAAAATCAGCAAAAATCATCAATGCTAAATGATTCACTAGACCAGATGGAATTAATTGACATCTTCAGAATATTTCACCACAGTGTCACAAGATATACATTCCTTTCAAGTGCACACGAGTCATTTTCAAATATAGACCATATATTGAGTCACAGGCAAAGTCTCTTAAAATCCATGAAAATAGAAATCATAACAAGCATCTTCTCAGGTCACAATGGCATAAATTTAGAAATCAACAACAATAAAAACAATCCAAAGAAATCACACACCTGGAGACTAAATAGCATGCTATTAAAAAATGACTGGGTTACCACAGAGATCAAAGAAGAAGAAGAAAAAAAATCTCAACAACAAACAACAATGAAAACACAATTCAAAATCTATGAAAGCAGTATTGAGAGGGAAGTTCATAGCTTTTTAAGCATACAGAAAAAAAGGAAAGAAAGAAAAAGAAAAGAAACAATGGTAATAAATTACCTAACCCTACAACTCAAAGAATTAGAAAGAGAGCAACAAGAAAAGCGCAGGGTACACAGGAGGAAGAAAGTAATAAAGATCAGAGCAGAGATAAATAAAATAGAGACCAAAAAAATACATAAGATCGACAAAACCAAGAGCTGATTCTTTGAAAGAACAAACAAGATTGATGACCCTCTATCCAGGCTCATCAGGAAGCAAAGAGAGAGGACCAAAATAAACAAAATCAGAAATGAAAGAGGTGAAATAACAACAAATCCCACAGAAATACAAATAATTATGAAAAAATACTATGAACAACTCTATTCCAAGAAAATGGACAATCTAGATGAAATGGACATATTCCTAGAAAAATACAACCTTCCAAAACTCAACAAAGAAGAATGAAAAACCTGAATAGGCCGATAACTACCAAAGAAATTGAAACTGCAATAAAAAAATATTCCAGCAAACAAAAGCCCTGATCCAGATGGCTTTACTGAGGTATTCTACCAAGCATTCAAAGAAGAACTAAAACCTATCCTCCTCAGACTATTCAAAAAAAAATCAAGAGAAAGGAACACTTCCAAGCTCTTTTTATGAAGCCAGCATTACCTCAATCCCAAAATCAGATAAAGACACTACAAAAAAAAAAAAAAAAAAAAAAAAAAAAAAAAAAAAAAAAAAAAAAAAAAAAAAAAAAGAGTACAGGCCAATATCCTTGATGAACATAGATGCTAAAATCCTCAACAAAATTCTAGCAAAACAGATTCAGCAATACATTAGAAATATCATACACCATGACCAAGTGATATTTATACCAGGGATGCAAGGATGGTACAATAGCTGCAAATCAATACATCACATAAACAAACTGGGAGACAAAAATCACATAATCATACCAATTGATGCAGAAAAATAATTTGACAAAATCTTACATCCTTTCTTGATAAAAACTCTCAGCAAAATGGGAATAGAGGGATCATACCTCAAAATAATAAAATCCCCATATGACAAACCTACAGCCAACATCATACTCCCTGGGCAAAAACTAAACTCATTTCCCCTAAGAACACAAACAAGACAGGATGCCCACTTTCATCATTCCTGTGCAACATAGTATTAGAAATACCAGCAATAGTGATCAGACAAGAAGAAGAAATAAAAGGCATCCAAATTGGAAAAGAAGTAAAACTGCCCTTATTCACAGGTGACATGTTAGAAAACCCCAAAGACTCCATAAAAAAACTACTAGACCTAATAAATGAATTTTGCACTGTAGCAGAATACAAAATTAATGAACAGAAATCTATGACCTTTTTATACAACAATAATGAACTCACAGAAAGATAAATGAAAAAAAATCCCATTTACCATTGCACCAAAAAAATTGAGGTACTTAGGAATAAATTTAACCAAGGACATAAAAGACCTGAACTCAGAAAACTACAGAACATTGAAAAAAGAGGTAGAGGAAGTCATAAACAGATGAAAGAACATACCATGTTCATAGATTGGTAGAATCAACATCATTAAAATGTCCATACTACCTTATCTGCCCTTTAATTCTGAATGATAACTTTGCTGGGGAGAGTATTCTTGGTTGTAGGTTCTTGCTATTTCTTGCCACTCCTGCCTGGCCTGAATAGTTTCTGTTGAGAAATCAGCTACAATCGTATGGGTGCTCCCTTGTAGGTAATGAACTGTTTTTCTCTTGCTCCTTTTAATATTCTCTCTTTGTCTTTTTCTCTTGGTATTTTAATTATGATGTGTCTTGTTGTGGTCCTCTTTGGATTCCTTTTATTTGGGGTTCTGTGCACTTCCTGTACTTGTAAGTCTATTTCTTTCACCAGGTTGGGGAAGTTTTCTGTCATTATTTCTTCAAATAGGTTTTCAATATCTTGCTTTCTCTCTTCTTCTGGCACCCTCACAATTCTGATGTTGGTACACTTGAAGTTTTCCCAGAGGCTCCTTACACTATCTTCACATTTTTGGATTCTTTTTCTTCTTTTTGCTTTTCCAGTTGAGTGATTTCTGCTTCTTTGTATTTCAAATTTTTGACTTGATTCTTGCCTTCCTTTAGTCTGCTGTTAGGTCTCTGTATAATATTTTTTTATTTCAGTCAGTGTATTTTTAATTTCTAGTTGATCCCTTTTCATGTTCTCTTGGGTCTCACTAAATTTATCCATATTGTCTAGGAAATTCTTGAAAAACCTTTTAAGCATGGATTTGAACTCTATATCCAATCATTTGTTTTCCTCCATTTTTTTTTCATTTGTAGTCTATTCCTTTGTTTCTGCATTTTCACTATTCCTGGAGAACTTCTGTGCTGGAATCAGCCTTATGATGCAAGACTTGCAAAACTGCAAAAGTCTCTCTGTTCAGCTTAGATGGGTGGAATCTCAGAGCACTTTGGCTTCCAGTCAGCCCCGTCCTACGTGGCCCCTGGGACTCAAGTGTCTCTTGGTAATAGGTAATGCTGCAGCTCTTTCTGTGCGCATGTCCGGGTGCCTCCAGACCTCTGCCTTTCTGGTTCCCTTGCACTCTGGGACCCGTATGAGTCTGGGTTCCCAGGGTCTTGCCCGAAACTGGGATTCGATGCAATTAGAAGTGGCTCAGTTGGGAGGCTCTGTCTCCCGCCCACCAGAGTGGCACAATCATTGGTTTGCGTGCCCCAGACTTCTGTCCTTTTGTGGCTCCCCTAAATTTCTGTGCACTCTTCCCTTTTCACATTCCAGACTCCCCCCATATGAATCTTGTCCAAAGCTGGGATTCAATGCCGTAAGATAAGGGGTTTCGTGTAGTTGGGAGTTTCTGTCTCCCTCCCACCAGAGGCCAGCCAGGCTCTCTGGTGCCCACTCTTTCCATGTGCACGTCTCCATACCTCTGCTTTTTGCAGCTTCTCTGAGTCTCTGTGAGCCCCTCTCTTTCCTTCTAGTTGTAGAATTTTCACTCAGTCAACTTTCCTGTGGTTCTGGATGATGTCCGTTCTGTCTTTTAGTTGTAGTTTTGAAATTGTTGTGCGAGGCTGCAGTTTAGGTGATTACCTATGCCACCATCTTGGTTTCTCTCTCAGCAATGTGTTTTCTGATACATCTCCTAGGGCAGGGAAAACTAAAGAGAAAATAAACAAAAAGGACCTCATAAAAATAAAAAGCCTCTGAACAGCAGAAGAAACCATCACCAAAATGAAAAAGGAACAAAGTGTATAGGAGAACATATTTGCCAATAATAGATGTGATAAGTGATTAACATCCAAAATATATAAGGAACTCATACAACAACAAAAGGAAGAAAAAAAAAACAATACATTTTTTTAAATAGGCAAAGGATCTAAATAGACACTTTTCCAAAGTTGTCATATGAAAAAATATTCCAAGTAATTAATCATCCAAGAGATGCAAATTAAAACCACAATGAGGTATCATCTCACTCCCGTTAGTATGGCTACCATCAACCAATCAACAACTGAGAAGTGCCGGGGAGGATGTGGAGAAAAGGGAACCCTAGTTGGTAGGAGTGCAGACTAGTGCATTCACTATGGAGAACAGTATAGAATTTCCTAAAAAAATTAAATATGGAACTGCCATTTGACCCAGTGATCCCACTTCTAATATATATCCTAAGTAATCAGAAACAGCTATTAGAAAAAAATATATCCACCTCTATGTTCATAGCAGCACAGTTTACTATAGCTAAAATCTGGTAATAGCCCAAGTGCCCATCAGTAAATGAGTGGATAAAAAAAGCTATGGTAGATTTATACCATGGAATACTATGCAGCAGTAAAAAAGAAATATCTCTTAACCTCTAAGACAGCATGGAGGGACCCAAAGAGTATTATGCTAAGAAAAATAAGCCAGTCACTGATCTCACTCATATGTGGAGTCTAAAGAACAAAAATAAACTGATGAATGCAATAAGTCCAGAGATATAAATATATGGAACAAATTGATGAATCTCAGAGGGAATTTAGGGTGGATGGGTGATTGGGAAAAAATTAAACAAATAACTTATATGCACCTATGCATAACCCACAGAAACAGATAATACTGTGGTGAAGGCCTATGGAGGGTTGCAGGGCAGAAGAAATGGCGACATCTCTAACACTTTCAACAATAACATAAAAATTTTAAAAAGCTTAGACTTGACTGCCTATATCTACATACTGTATATAAAAACCTAAGCCACCAGCCAACCATTCCACTGTTCAACTGTTGGACCAGTAGCTATGATGTGCACTGACCACCAAAAGGCAGATGCTCAAGACACAGGCATGGAAACACGGAACAGACTGATGAATCTCTGAGGGAAGAGGGGAAGGGGAGGGCGAACAAGATTAACTAATGATCTTATATGCTTACTAGAGGCCCGATACACTGGTGGGGTCTCTCTGCCTGGCCTGTGGGGATCTGCCAAAACCAGTAGTCCAACAGCCCCCTGAGGAGTCCAGAATTGCAAGAGGTTGCAGACCAGGCCAAGGGACCCCACCAGTGCATGGATCCATGCACCAGGCCTCTAGTATATACACACCAAGTGGCCAGATTATTATGATCTCTGAACGCATAATAATCTGGCCACTCAGTGTATATCTATACTAATAAAAGGGTAATATGCTAATTAGACTGAGAAACCTTCTGAGAGACCTTCCAGACATCCTTTTGGACCAAGCCATGGTGGTGGGGCCAAGGCAGAGGCAGTTAGGAGCGATCAGGCCAGCAGAGGAGGGCAGTTGGGGATGAGCAGGTTGGCAGGGGGGAAGTTGGGGATGAGAAGGCCAGAAGGCAGAGTGGTTAGGGGCAATCAGTCAGGCAGGCAGGTGAGCAGTTAGGAGCCAGTAGTCCTGGATTGCCAGAGGGATGACCGACTGCCTGTTTAGGCCCAATCCCACAGGGATCAGATTGTAGAATGTGCAGGCTGGGCTGAGGGACACCCCACTTTCATGCACTAATTTCATGCACTGGGCAACTAATATATATTCAACGTTAGGCAAAAGTAGTTTTACAGTTGTGAGTACATGAAACATAGTGTGCATTCTTGTATTATTAATTATTGCACTTTTTTCATAGGAACTATAAACCTAATTTTGCCCCACATTGTGAAATCCTTTTAAAGCTAAGCAAGATAATTAATTATTTTTCAACCCACTTATTTCAGTTTAGGGTTTTGAGTGGCCAGAGCCCAATCCTGTGATGGAAGGGTTGTATCACACATACACCCACACTCATTCAGTCTAGAACAATTTAGACATGTCAGTCCATCTCATCTGTATACCTTTATGATGTGAGAGGAAACCAGAGCACTCAGAGAAAACCCATGCAGACATGGGAGAATGTGCTACCTCCACACAGCCAGTGGCCTAAGCTAGGAATTGATTTTTTCCTTATCAACATTATAACAAATTTCTTAGCCACTATTCAAGTTTCTCATAGATATAAATTAATCTACTTTTTCAGCCTTATCTCTCACTAGTTTGTTAAATAGTCCATATGCTCTAAAGAAATAATGTATTGTTAAACTTAATTTGCATTTTATTTTATTAGACTTTATTTTGTTCTGTATTATACCTGCTATAGTATCTTCTTTTTCTATGTATTTAGTTATATCTGTATTTTAAGGTTGACACCCTTCCCTGATCATTCAAGATAAAATTAGTGCCTTCTTTAATAAATGCCATTGACATTTGCTTATAATTCATTTGATACTATACATTTAATTAAATTATAGTTATTTTTGAACTTATGAACTCAGAATGTTCTAGATAGAATAAACTTAGGAAATTCATATCTCTATATATGCACAGTTTTGTGTAGGGGCCCAGAGCAGACCACCCCAAAATCTCTCAAGATGGTATTATTTTGAATTAAAGTTATTTAAGAAACTGCCAATTCAAGAACACTCTGACCTCTGTTTCTTTCTAAGTTCCCCCTGAAAGCAGGAGATAAATCTCCTATGTGCAAGGAGCCTTCTCTGCACCCAGAAGCTAACAAGAGAAACCGCAGTATCACCAGAGTTAGGGAATCCAGGGCTGAGTAAAGTAGGAAAACAAACTGTAATTTTGTAAAACTTATTTACTACCCAAGCCAAAACTTCACACAGATTCCTCACTAATGAGCACTTAAACTCAAGTTTCTTTATCCTAATAAATCTTCACCAATTTATTTATTTGTCTAAAAGGCATAAAATACTTCCTGCTTCAATTATTTCTCTGAGCATCATTTATGATCTCCTGTGTGCAAGTATTGATTTGGTTTTTCATTTGTTAACCTGTCTTACATCAATTTTATTATTAGTTAGGCAACAAGAACTCAAGAGAAGTATGGGGAAATTTCTCCCACTGTGACACTTGCTTGATGAAAAGAATCACTAGGAAAGGTGTTCATTGAAAAGCAAGATTTCTGAATGTCACCCTAATTCTACATAATAAGAATCTTCAGGATCTGGGGATTTCTGCCTTTAACAATGATCCTGGTGAGTTCATAACCACTCAAATTTAGGAAAAATTTGCAAAGTCTAGTCCCGTGATACATAAGAGGAGTAACTGAAATTCTCTGCCTGATGATAAGCTTCTTGCTCAGAGATCACAAGCAGGATTCAAGATCAGTGCTCAAGTAGCATGCTCTTTCCAAGACCTACTTATTCCATCCAAGATAATGAGTCTTTTAGACCCCCACACCTGTGATATTTTCATAATAAATTGCACATAACCACTTGAAAAAGTGTGTGATGAATTAATTTTAGGGATAGATTGCAGACTCTATGTCCATAGCTTCCAAATAGGTAAATAAAAATCATAGTATTTTTGCAAGTAGTCTTATAAATGAAAACAGATTTAAAAAGAAACAGATAAATGAATAGATACACACTTTATTTTGAATAAGTATTGACACTTTTATTTCTGAAAATACCTTCCCAATTTTCTCCTGCCACTTGTTAGAGACCATAAAATATACTAATTTCAACTTGACTTGGAAATTCATACATTTTCAAAAAAGTCTAGTCCCTGTGTAAACACAAGAGGGAGCCATAAGATTTGAAAAGATAAATCAAACAGAGGAAGGAAAAAAACAACAAAACATATTGTGGCTGACAGGGCATATTGCTGTACGAAATAATGAACACTCCCCTAAGTTTCCAAATTGTGATATAGGATTATTTCATTAACACTTCAGCCTCTAAGTTTTTGTAGTTCTTCTTTAAAATAATAGTACTGTGGTAGTAGCAGTAGTAGTAGTGCAATTGTAGTTTCTTAGTATCAGCATTTTTCCATCCTTGCTATGTCCCTGCACTTTTTTAAAAATCTGACAAGCTTAATGTCACTTGATAGGATGAAAGCAGCCCATTTCTGAGAGCTGATTGCTTCAAGGGCACTCATCCATTTTATGAGGAATTTCTATCCCTTTCTATGTTCTTGCTTTAGATAACAGAATAAAAATGAATACATTATAAGGTGTGAAATTCTGTCAGAAAAAAATAGCTTTTTATACTATCTTATACCCTAAGATCTAGACAGAAATCTATGTTAAATATAAGCAGATATTTTACCTAAAAATAAAAGCAACTACATTTAAAAAGAACTTACCACATATTAGTCACAATGACAAACATACATGCATTCAAACATACATATGTACATACATACATGCATGTTCTAAGTATTTCATTTAGTGTCCAAAATATTTAATATTTTGTTTAATAGCCACAAAATTGCCGTAAGAGGGGTACTTTTATTTCAGTTTACCGAATAAGAAATTGAAACATAGAAACTTCAATTTGTCAAAAATGAGATGTCAATAAATACATAAGCTTTGATTAAAGTTCTGATATGCCTGACACCATATCTTAAGCAATAACTTTTTATTAGTGTAAGTTTGTAGGTGCAACCTTATTAATCTTATCTGGGAATATGTAAGAAATATAGGGTATCTGACCCTACTCAAAACTTCTCAATCAGAGAATGCATTTTAAGAAGTCCTTTGTTACAATATAAAAGCAAAAAAGAATTGATTTAAAAATGGGCAGAATGATTGAATAGACATTTTTTCAAAGAAGACATATGGATGGCCAACAGGTACATGAAAAGATGCTCAACATCATTAATCATCAGGATAATGCCAATCAAAATGTCAGAATGACTATCAACAAACAACAAGTATCGGTGAGACTGTGGAGATAAAAGAACACTTTGGCACAGTTGGTGGGAATGTAAATTGGCACAGCCACTATAGAAAATATAATGGAGGTTCCTCAAAAAAAGATTTAAAATACACCTACTATATGATTCAGCAATTCTACTTCTGGATATTTATCTAAAGAAAACAAACAAAAGCACTAATGCAGAAAAATGTATGCACCTGCTTGCTAATTATGCCATTATCTAAAATAACCAATATATGGAAACAATCTAAATGTCCATCAACGAAGGAATGGATAAAGAAATTGTATTGATGCATACCTCATTTTATTGTGCTCCACTTTTTTGTTGTTGTTGTTGTATTTTTATTTTTTTTATTTATTTTTATTTTTTTTAATTAAATCTTTATTATTCAGATTATTACATTTGTTTCTCTTTTTTTCCCCTCCATAGTACCCCTCCACCCAGCTCCCACCCTCCCTCTGCCCTTAGCTCCCTCCCATTGATCTCATCCATAGGTGTATGATTTTTGTCCAGTCTCTCCCTGTATACCCTTCACCC
>PVJN01030905.1:0-26265 GCA_004026805.1 Lasiurus borealis | reverse complement strand
TATCCAATCATTCCAACCTCCTCATTCACTGATGAAACCAAGCCCAGCGGTCCTTGACTTTCCCCAGACCACAGTGATGGGAAATTGTAAAACCAAGGCTCCAATCCGGTGCTTCAAAATACCACATTGCCCCTTCTAAGGCTGTTGTGGAAGCATTACAGAGAATATCAGCAAGATTTAGAAAACTCAGGTCATCCTGAGTTGTTTCAAAAAGGTTCAGTTTGCTGGTACTACTGCTTTTTTTCTCGTTGTAGCAGATATTGTTAGCCCTGTCTGGAAAGAGGGCTGTATATAAATATAGGATTACATGGCTCGATTTTTTAAATGGTGATTTGAGGCAGGTGAGTATTTAAGCAGAAACTTTCAGCCAAAAAAAGTGTCTGATCCCACTAATATACAGAGTAGACAAAAGTAGGTTTACAGTTGTGAGTATGCAAAACAGAGTTTATTCTTGTACTATTATATATTAATTATAGCATTATTTACATGTATTACAAGTATAAACCTACTTTTGCTCAACTCTGTATGTTAACATAACTTTCTTTCCTCCAACTAACTGACTTCCCATCAATCTGTTGTTCCCCTACTTCATCAAAAGTTTATTAGACAATATCAAGGATAAGAAATGCTGTTACTGTCAAACAGCATATATCCTATGCTTAACGGTACTGGGTACTATTTACTCAACATTTCTGACATGCCAAGCATTAAGCTAGGATCTCTTGCTTAGGTTATTTTGTCTCTACCATTCTATGAAATGGATATTACCTTCTTTTACAGGTAAAGAAACTATGATTTAATGAAGTTAAGTTGTCCACGGGTAATATGTGGACAACTGAGTGTAGAACCACGTTTTTTGATCTTGAGACGTTGATTTTAAATCAGAACATGTTCATATTGTTCTGGTCTGTAGGGCATTTGTTTTGCCATTTTATTTTTTATGTTTAATATTGGTAGAGGTCTGTGACTCTTCTATCCAAGAGAGAAACTATAAATGACACTAATTTGTTCAAGATCTAGAAGGAAAATACGAGAGCACCTGCAGTGATATGTATAGACATTAATGAACATTTGAGAGGCCCCAGATCTTCCATGCAAGAAGAGCTCACTGATTGGAAAGCTTTTATGGTCAGGAAATAAACATTTTAGTGGTTGGAAACTGAACTAATCATGCCATATTTACATTTGGTCTAGTTAGTGGTGGCCACTATTCAAAGCAAGTTAAAATGATCCCTTCTGTTTACCAGTTACTTTGGGTATTAATGACACAGAAAGGATTATGCATGTCTCATATTTTCCCCCTGATTTACATGAGAGTTGCTTTTTTAATCTTATTTATCATTGTTCCTCATTTCCTTGTCCATCAAATACTTTCTGACCTCTGAAGCACTGTGGTTTAATAGTTAATCATTATTATTTATGGATCCCCCAAAGCAAAACTTTTTGTAAGGCTGAGATATATCTTTTATATCTTAATGAAAAAAATAGACTTAAATGAATGGTAAGATTTCTCCCCTCCCCCCATAGAGGTAGGTGATATATTCTCTGTAGCTGAAAATTAGAGGAGATGGTATTTCTGGAACCTTTTTAAAAAATGGATTTTTTAATTGAATTTATTGGGGTAACATTGGTTAATAAAACTATGTTCGGTATGCAATACATTATCTGTATATTGTGTATTTACCAGTACTAGTCAAGTTTCCTTCATCATCATTTATTCCTCTTCCCATCCCCTTCTCTCTGGCAATCACTATGCTGTTGTCTGGAGCCTTTTGAATTACAAAAGGGCAAGACCTGGAAACTGGGCAAGAGAGCACAGTCAGTTGAGAGAAATTTTTAGATAGAGCATTGTTGCTGGGGCTGCTGACATGGGTCACAATCTCTGACCCTGTCCACCAAGAGGCTTGCTGAACCTACCTCCGAGGTGAAACGGATTGGAATGTCTTTTTATGACTTTTTAATTTCGCATCTGTATTCATCCTGCCTAGGCTCAACTGGACTTGGCTAGTCTCATTTTAAGCAATAAATGCTATAAATTATATTATAAAAAACACATTTAAATTCCTTCTGTGCACACCCTGCTGGGCATTTTAACAATGTGTTAATTATAACAAGCTGCTCTAAAGTGAGCCTGGTAAGACTGAATTCCTACTCGGCTGTTAGTGGTAGATATGTCTACATGAAAGGCCTCAAACCTTATTTCATTTAAAGTATTCTATAGATTATAATGAATTAGCAGTTTTTTTCTCGCAACTTAATTTAGATTAAAATCAACACAGAAAGAGCTACACAATTAGCTTCATTGTCAGGATATTTCATTATCAAAGAGCATATAGCATGTAAGTAAGTATATGCTTATAGTTTTTAGTGTCCAGCCAGATACATAGATGTTTCACGGCCCTAACTCTCTTGTTTCCTGCCTCTTCTCTTCCCCATGTTTTATGCTAAAATAGAATGAAAAAGGACAGTGGATGATACTGTTCTGAAGGCTTTTATGCCTTGAAGCTAGCTGAAATACCATGGCCTCAATCTGCCAGTTTTCCAAGACTCTGTCCTACCTAATGACAGTTGATTTCAAAGGTGTCTGGTTCTAATGTAAGCAGAGTGACATTTTAACTGCTAGGAGGGGTATTTTCAAGGGACTTTATTCCCTAGTAGCTAATCACCTACTTAGAGTTGGTCAGACTAGAAGTCACATGAAAATTTACAGTCTGATTTATTATTTTTAATTGAAATGGTTATTTATAAAACTGTATATTCACATGCAGTTCTAAGAAATAGTACAGAGAAAAATTCAGTACTTTAATGGTAACATTTTTTTAAATTGTAGTAAAATAATATAACCAGGATATTAACATTGATATAATCTGCTGATCTTATTTAGATTCCCCTTGTTTTACTTGTACTCAGTGTGGATATCTATTTAGTTCTATATAATTTTATTACATCTATAGGTTTGCATATCACCATCAGTCATGACAGTGAATAATTCCATCACTATTGAAGATCTCTTTTGTTGCCATTTATAACCATACCCACCTCCTACCCACTTCACTCCCCAATCCTTGGCAACCAATAATCCATTTCAAAAATATTATATACAGTATAATGGAGTCATAACAATAAATAACACTTTGGGATTGTTATTTTTTTCATTTAGCATAATTCCCTGGAGATTTATCCACGTTATTACATGCATGCATGAATAGTTCTTTCCTTTCTGTTGCAGTATTATTCCAATTAAAAGACACCCAGTCTCACTAGTTGACTCTTAGAAATAAAACTATAATAAACATTCATGTACAGGTTTTTGTGTGGACATTTATTTTCATTTCTCTAGGATAAATACTCAAACATGCAATTGTGGCTTACATGGCAATTGCATGTTTAGTCTTAATAAGAAGCTGCCAAACTGTTTTTCAGAGTAGCTGAACCATTTTACTTTCCCACAGCAATGTATGACAGACCCAGTGTCTCCACATTCTTGTCAGCACTTTGTGTTTGTCACTTTTTGATTTTAGCCATTCTGTAGGTGTGTAGTGACACCCCATTGTGATATAATTTGCATTTCCTTGATGGCTGGTGATGTTAAATATGTATTCTTATGCATAATCTCCATCTGTATATTCTATCTACCTATCTATCTATCTATCTCTACCTCTATCTTTCTCTTCTCTCATTTCACTTCACTCCCTCCTCCTTTCTACTGTCAATATATTTTGAATAAACCAATATCCCACTGACCAGGCTTGCAGAATGCAATAGTGAAATCTGTTTTTGTTTTTGTTTTTTGTCCATTTTCTAACCGGGAATTCTTCTTGTTTTAAAAAGGTTTTGGATTGATTTTAGAGAGAAAGGAAGGGGAAGAGAGAGAAGGGATGGAAAGGAAGGTCAGAGAGCGATAGAGATAGAGATAGATAAATAGATAGATAGATAAATAGATAGATGGATGGATGGATGGGAGAGAGAAACATCTAAGTAAGAGAGAAGCATCTATCAGTTGCCTCCCTTTCACACCCGACTGGGACTAAACCACAAATGAGCGTCCTTTTGGTGCCTGAAATGATACTGAGCCACACTGGCTAGGACATGATTTTTTGTTTGTTTGTTTTGTTTTTAAAGAATTACATATTTCGCCGAAACTGGTTTGGCTCAGTGGATAGAGTGTCAGCCTGTGGACTGAGAGGTCTCAGGTTCAATTCCGGTCAAGGGCATGTATCCTGGTTGTGGGCACATCCCCAGTGGGGGTGTGCAGGAGGTGGCTGGTCGATGTCTCTCTCTCATCGATGTTTCTAGCTCTCTATCCCTCTCCCTTCCTCTCTGTAAAAAAATCAATAAAATATATTTAAAAAAAAAAAGAATTACATATTTTGTAATTAAGCATCATTTGGTGGCCGGTTCCCTAGAGACTAAAATTGAAACTCTGTAACTTAGTATATAAGACTTTCTGTGGTCTGGCCCACTGGCTTTTCTAATCTTATGAGAGTACCCACCTATAGAAGACTGACTTACAATCCTAAACACCCTATTCCCTCTCAAAGATTTGTTCCATTATCTGGCACACTTTCTCTCCGAGACAGAGTCTCTCTCATCCTTCTAGACCTAACTCAAGTGTTATCTTCCGTGGAAATCTTTCCTTCCAATGTAGAAAAGGTAACAAAATATCCCTACCTCCACCACCTTATCTACTTTCACTTACACAGTTCTGTTTTCTTTCTAATATTTCCTATTCTTATCAATATATTACCTATTTATTTATTTGCTCATCTGTTGGCCCTATTAGAATACAACCTGTATGAATGAGAAATACTTACTTTGTTACATTGCTTTATCCCCAATGCCTACAACAGTGCCTGATATGTAGTAGGCACATAGTAAATATTTACTGCAAGACTGAATAAGGAAGTGAATTTGTGGATACCTGTGGTGCCACTCCCTTACATAGTATCTTGCCTGCCATATCCTGTTTATCTATAAGAATAAAAGAGTAATATGCTAATTAGACTGGACAGCTGGACGATTCTGGACGAAGCCGGGGCTGAGAGGACCGAGCCCCTTGCCTGAATGTTGTGCATCAGGCCTCTAGTAGTATAATAAAAGCGATAACTAACACTTACTGTATACCAAGCAGCATAAGGCCCCCCTTTGCTCAGTCTCCTACCGCACAGCACGAATGCATCATTTTATCATAGCATTTTGTGGACCTCCCCTTACACCCCCCCCTCCATAAAAAAGAAAATATAAGCTATATGAAAAAGAAATATTGTAAGAAATTATAGGGCCTTTGTATCACTAGCCTCAGAAGGTACCTGGCACGAAATAGGTGGTCACATCTGAGTAAATAGTCGTCAGGTTATATATCGCTTTTTATATGTGTGAGGTCAGAATCCAGCTGTATTTTGAATAAACCACTATCCCACTGACCAGGCTTGCAGAATGCACAGGAAACATCTGTTAATTTTGGAAAGCACTTACACCGATTTGGAGAATTACTGCTATTTGCTAAAACAAAGCTCCCTCGGAGAGAGAGGTTGAGTTAAAAGGCCTCACATACATCTGTCCATCCTGAGCTTTCCTTCCATTATTATGGACGAGTTAAGCAAGAAACATTCCATTCCTCTCGTTCCGCTGGTCCTCTTATCAAACCTGCTGAAAGAGCCATGGGCCCTAACTTCATGCCAATCAAAAGCTGTTTTTAACAGTTTCCTAAGTAGTATAGCTCTTAACGTATTTTCAGGTGCTGACCGGAAAACACATAATTGTATCACACAAAAAATGTCAGTTTTAGAAAACTTGTCTTAAATGAAAGAACATGCCTTATATGTAGAAAGACTAGTAGGAAAAAAATCTGGGCTGTCTGTAGGAATCTTTGGAGTTAGCAAAAATTTACAAAGATGTCCTGAAGGGGCCTGGTACAGTTTTTATATATAGGAAATGATCATAATGATTTAGCTACACAAAACATGTTTTCCCGTACAGGGTGAATTATTTGAATATTTGAACATCCTATCAGTCTGTCAAACTATATGATTTTAGGCTCTTTGCTCTGTTGTCTCCAAATAAAGTATGTTATTTACCTCAAGAACATGGGTATTCAGAGTCTTATCTAAGAAAATTACAAAATCTTTTAGAAAGATTAAACTTGAGAAAACTCTTTACCTTTATATTGTAGTATTCTGACTGTACAACTGAAAAAAATCCCATAACTTAGCTGTTCAGAAGCCAGGGAAAATATGCTATGAATTCACCAGATAACCTGTGAAAACTCTTTAATAAATTACATCTTTTCTCTTAATATATTAAATACTATTTCTAGTTAGCCGGTACTTATTGCACATTGTGTGCTGAGCACCATATTTAGGGAAGTATAAAAAGACTTGTAGTCCTGACTGGTTTGGCTCAGTGGATAGAGCGTCGGCCTTCGGACTCAGGGGTCCCAGGTTCAATTCCGATCAAGGGCATATACCTTGGTTGCAGGCACATCCTTAGTAGGAGGTGTGAAGGAGGCAGCTGATTGATGTTGCTCTCTCATCAATGTTTCTAACTTTCTCTCCCTCTCCCTTCCTCTCTGTAAAAAATCAATACTGTAAAAAAAAAAAGACTTTTAAAATGAAAATTATCACTAAGGCTTTAGTGAAGAATATAAAATAAAAGTCGGAATGGTGAAAGTTTCCTATGACTATAAAAGAAATGGGTTTTGGTCTTATTAAAAATATATGAAATCATTTCTTAGGGCAAAATTTAAATAAAGACTGTTAAAAATAAGCAAATACATTAGCTCCAATAGGTTCAGAAGTTGATTTTTTAATGGTAACATGAGTTTAGGTTTGTTTTTGTACCCAGTAGTTATAATTTGAGTAACTGTTGATGCTTTCATTCAGTAGACTACAATGAGATCTTAGCTGTTTCCTTGATTAGATAAACTCTTGATGGTAGTAATTCTAAGTATCATTAATTCTTATTAAGCCTGCTTTCTGTTAAGATGCAAAGTATTTTTGTATGGTCTTCTGTACTCTACAAATTAATGTCTTCTCTACCTGCTCATTGAAATATTTCTGCTTATGCTCCTGGGCAGATTCCATATATGAAATCTGTGGCTGAACAGAGGTATTGGAGTTTATAGAAACTTCTGTTTCACTATGCTTACCTGATGTTAGGGTGCACATAGTCCTTCTTCCCTGGGTTTACCCTGAACTGATGGGAATAGAAACTAGAGCGAGGTGGGAAAACTTTTTTGCCAAGGGCCATTTGGATATTTATAACATCAAGCCATACAAAATTATCAACTTAAAAATTAGCCTGCTGTCCTAGCCGGTTTGGCATAGTTGGTGGAGGGTCAGCCCCTGGACTGAAGGGTCACAGGTTCATTTCTGGTCAAGGACACATACTTTGGTTGCAGGCTCCATCTCTGGCCGAAGGGTCAATCCCCATGCATAAGGGAGGCAACCAATCTATGTGTTTCTCTCACATTGACATTTCTCTCTCTTTGTCTCTCCTCCTCCCTTCTACTCTCTCTAAAAACCAATGGAAAAATATTCTTGGGTGAGGATTAACAACAAAAGACTTCTTCACATACACACAAAAAATGACACTATAAAACATTATTAAATAAACAGAAAAAAAATAATATTTAAAAAATTAGCCCGCTCTATTTGGTCAAACATTTAATTAACTCACCCCTAATCCCTTGGCAGAGCCAGACCATATGATTTCACAGGTCTTGTAAGACCTGCAGGCGGGACTTTTCCCCTGCTCTAGCGGGTTAGATGAGTGTTTATTTTTAAGCTGTCTACAGGAAGTATATTGAAAACCATTGCTATAACTCACATATCAACATGGTGTGATTTTTTTTTACTTTATTTTTTGCATTTGGGGAGAAATCCAGATGGGGCTGGACACTGCCTTACCTTTGGCCTTTTCTTTCTATATATTAAAAACAAACAACAACGATTTGTGAGAAATGCTTGAAATAATTGAGATTAGTAAACTTGAAGAAGAGTGAATGGGGATTTTCAATTATTTATTAATTTTTTAATTATAAAAGTTACATAGAATTTTTTTTTTTTAAAGGTTAGATATACAGGAAGTAAAAAATATGCTGCCCCCTTTTCCTCTTTAACCTCCTCTATTCCAGTTGAGAGAAAAGGTTTTTGGGGTTTTGCTTGTTTGCTCTGTGTCTTGGCCTGGAAAGTTTTAGAGTAAGTGGAAAGTTTAAGGGTAGTTAATCTCTGTCCCTAGGCCATTATTATCTAGGAGGCACTTGAGAAAGGCAGAGCTGTCAGCACTGTTTCCCCCTGGGCAGGAACAGCCTTCCTTCTTGTGTGTCACCTCAGGGCCTAACACAAAGCCTAACCCATCAGGAGCTCAGTAAAGGCCCTGGTGACACTTGCCCACGTCACAGATGGAGGAACTGATGGTACTTTGCCCTTCGGTCTGCTCCTATTTCTCTCTTTCCTGTTTTTCTTACTGTTTTCTGGTATCTTAATTTCTCCCTACTTCCCTCCTCTCTGCTCCTCTGATTTTTGTGTGGGCCTTCAGTTAGTGGCTGAAGATCAGTGTTTTGAAATGCACCAACTAGACTCTTATCACTTTAATCCAGTACAAAAAAACAACAATCCGTATTTAGAAAAGAAATACAGGTACTTTGCTTTACATTGCAAAATGAAGTTCATCTTATCAAAGGAATCAGCAACTTCATTGCATAAGTGACACATGCCTCTTATGTCACTCATAGGCGTTTTCAGCTTTGTTGCTCATTAAAGTTGTCATCATTATGATCATTATTTGCCAAAGAGGGACAAAGCCAACTTTTAGAAAGTTGCTTAAAAAAGCACCTTCAGTTCTAGTAGGACACCTCTAAATTAGTCATTTATGTTGGTGACTGAAATTCTTTGTAAGTAGGAATCAGTAATGACATGTGTGAAACTGATTATTCTGAGCTTTGGGATATTATTGTAAAAGTAGCAAGCTACCTAAAAGAAACAATGAAGTTAAACATGGGAAACAAACCCAGGAGTGACCTGCTGCATGGCTTATATGAACAAAACCCCATGGCTCATATGAATTCATTGCAGGAGTTCTTGACTCAGCCGTGTAGGCAGGCTGTGATGAGCTGTTTCACATGACTGGTAATGCAGAAGTTTCTCTCTGAAGTCATTTTTTGTATACAAGTCATTTTTTTATACATTTTTATATACTCTTAGTGCAAAAGCAGCCACCAACAGTACGAAACCAAGGTGCATGTCTGTGTTCTAATAAAACTTTATTTGTGGACACTGAAATTTCAGTTTCACATAATTTTCACATCCACAAATTACTCTTGATTTTTTTTCACCATTTAAAAATGTTAAAACCATTTTTAGCTCACAGGCCTTAGAAAAAGAGGCAGCAGGCTGGCTGGCTTTGTTTACTCATCTGATACTATTTTTGTGAGATATTAGGAGATGTACATTTCATTAATTCATTCTTCTGGTGTTACCAGGGGTGAGCAAGAACAAAGATTTCCAGTTCCTCTTGCTATTTTGTTCAATGGACCATGATGTTCTCCCTCTTCACATGTCTGTTTTTAAAAAATTTCTCTTTGCTTCTTGTTTATTGTGTGTACCAGGCATGTTCACATCTCATTTGGCTTCATAGGCTGAGGTATAACTCAGTTGTATGATTTAGGGAACTATAAAATTAAAGAGACAGATAATTACATAAAACTAAGTGAGTGGTGGAGCCTAGATTTAAATGCAAGTTTGTCTTATGCTGAAACCAGTGTTTTTTCTTCTCTCCTCTATTGTATTTTCTCTAGAAATGAATGAAACTTGAAATCTTTGTGACCCTGTTCAAAGTGAATCTGTTTATCTCACTTCCTGAATGCATGTTTATTTTCACTTTCCTTACATTTTCTTTGACTCTACTGCCCAAGATGTTACCCAAGTTTGATAGCAATGTTATGGTTTTCTTTGGTTTCCCAATCAAGTAGGCTAAAAATAATCACAGAGCTAGCTACTCAGCACTGTAACTCATGGAAAAAAACTCTGATGCGTGGGATTAAGAGTGGGGAAAGAAACTCATGCCCTTTCCTGATGCTCTCTATAACCTCTCAGTCTTGAAAAAATATGGACATTTGCACCCAGGGTGCTCTGAGAAAGAAATAGGTTCCATATGGATTTTGGGGGGTTATTGATGATCCATTATGGTCTAAGGTAGACCTTCAAATCAGTTCTTTTGTGGATAGTACCTGAGAAAGAGACATGATAAATAATACTTCTTCATGTATAGTTCTAATAAGGAAGTGGACTGATTAATTCATGAGTAACAACTTAACCTCCCCCTCCCTGGCCCCGTAGGGGCTCCTCCCAAGAAGCCTACTGTTCTTACTCTATAGCAGAGGGAAATCCCAATTACAGGATGTTGTTCCTGTTAGAAAATAGGAACACTCAAGTAGGCCGGGATAAAATAAGATCTGGAACTGAAAGCAAATGTCTAAAGGGTTTAACCACTGGTTCCCTTATAATTCCCCACGATTATAGTATAGTGGCGTCTGTATTTAATGTAACTTGGAATATGTTGTATTTCTGTAGCACATAATATTAAAAATACCTTTAAGTTGAAAACTGCTTGGGTTTTTCATGGCAGAGTGTTGGGTTGTGTATGCAAAATGTAAGTAGGGCCCCGGCTGGTATGGCTTAAGTGGTTGGAGCATCATCCTGTACACCAAAGGGTTACTCGTTTGATTCCCAGTCAGGGCACATGCCTGGGTTGTGGGTTCTATTCCTGGTCAGGGCCATTGTGGGGGATGCTGTTGATGATGATTCTCTCATACACTGATGTTTCTCTCTCTCCCTTCTCCTCTATATAAAATCAGCAAAGCATAGCCTCAGGTGAGGATTAAAAAAAAAAAGTAGGCTTACAGTTCTTGGTATGGAAAATAATACAGCAATCCTATATAATAAGGATGGAATATGCAAATTGACCATCACACTCTCACAAATATGGCGGTGCTCATAATCACAAGATGGTGTGCTCAGTCCCCTCAGCCCCTCCGGAGTCCCCTGTCCTTTCAGCCCCACAGTGGGCAGGGGCGGCAGGTGCATGATGCGGCTGGACACATCCTCAGCCCCCCAGCCGTCCAGGGTGGGCCCGAGGCACAAGCAAACCTTGGATGGCAGCTGCCCAACCGCTCAGAACCACCTGAGGCTCAGGTAAACCAGGGCTAGCCGAGGCTTGCACTGCCAGCAGTGGGAGCAGCAGAGAGGTAATGGAGGCGTTGCTTTCCCCTGATCGCAGGGTTGCCTCCTGCCCCCGATGGCTCCCAGACTGTGAGGGGGGGGAAGGCCGGGCTGAGGGACACCCTCCAGTGCATGAATTTTCATGCACCAGGCCTCTAGTTAATTAAATAATAATACAAAAATAAACTGTGTTTCCTGTATTCACAACTGTAAACCTACTTTTGCCCCACTCACAGCTCAGGGGACAAAGACATAGAATGCCATGGCGGGCCACACTGATGTTGCACTTGGGACCACCAGGGACTGTGGGAGACAAGCTTTGTAGTTTTAGGAGGAAAGAGTGCCCCTGTGGTTCCCATGGGAGGATGAGATTAGCTAGTTTGAATGATTCTACCCGTTGGCAAGGAATTATAATCCTCTACTCAGGGCTAAGCCAGAACTGTCTCTGTGACAAAGAAGGTTGTTTGGCTAGGGGAACTTACCCCGGGGACAGAGTGGGAAGAACAATTTATAGTTAGGCCATTCAGGGCCCTCCCTGTTTTTCCCAGATGTTGAGGCAGAACACAGTTTCAGGCCTTATTCCATAGTGGTTTTGGGAGGACTACATGAGGGTGCTGAGTTATGGCGGGGTCTCTCTTTTCTGAGTCCAGCACGGAAAGAGAGATGATCCGGTTCTTCGAGTAGAGGGGCTGGAGATTGAGAAATAAAAGAAAGAGACAAGACACAGAATGGAAGGAAAAAGCTGGGAACCGGTGGACCTCTGCCATCTTCTGAGGGAGAGACAGTGACTCAGAGTCCATGCAGCATGTGTATTTTATACCCCCAAATACCAGGAAGTTTCACCGAAAGTCAAGACAAAGGAGATTATTTACATTCTTGAGTAGGCCCCGGCATTTCTATTGCTAGCCTGGATTTTCATATCAAAAAACCCACTTCCCCACACCTGGGTACAGATAAGAGTCAGTGCCGAGAACACATCTGCCTTTTTGGTAAGAGTGTAACCAAGACACAGCTTTGGGTTCAGCTGACAATCATTAAGGAAGAATGTCCATATGCCTTCCCAGGTGCGCCCTACACTGAGTCACAGTCAAAAGTATAGCACGGCAGAGGGAATTATTATGTTCTCCAAAAGTTTCACCACCTTTTCAGTGGCTGTTAGGAATAAGAGGAAAAGACATTAGCAGAGGCAAGCTGGCATATCCAGCTGACACAGACAGCCTGTTAAAGAAGGCAGTCAGAGGGTGAGCTGTTTGTGTTTACTTACTCACCAACCAGTCTCACTTCTGTGGCCCTACTCCCCCTTTGGGTTTCTTACTCTTGTGTAAGAACCAGGTAAAGCCAAGAGGAGGACTTGGGTTTGGATTCCAAAGTCCCATTACGGATGATGATGATGATTGTCTCTTCTGCAGTGGCTGTTGCCAGCTCTGTTAGCAATAGGAGCCTCTAACATGGTGGACTCTGTAACTTCTTATCACATAAAAAATGCCCCCGCCCACATCACCCTCCACATCACTTACAAGCCTTTGCTCACCCTGTTTCTCCCACTTAGGATGCTTCTGCTCCTCCTTTTGTTCACTGGGGTCTGTACTCTCATGTCCACACCCAGGTCTCTGTGACTGCCCAGCGTGCATGGGGTATTTTCCTGGCTCAGTAGCCCTTAGTGTCTATGCGTTGCCTTTAACATTTAGCGTACTTTAACTTTTAGTTGTTCTCTTTTTAGAAAATAGCCCCTTCCTTTATATTAATTACTGTAGTTATTTCAGTTCTTTCTGCTTTATCTGTTAAGAAAAGTTTTACTCAGCATCCAAAAAAGAGAAGTGACTATAGAATTTACAGTTTGAACATTATCTGTAACTAATTCCTTTAGATGATCTTTACCCTAAAATGATACGATACATAAGCCCTCAATAAATATTTATGGAAATAAACAGTTACAGTTTTATATATTTTAAATAATATTATTTATATGAAAATACATGTATGTATGTATAAATACATTTGTGTAAATAGATGTGTGTGTGTCTAAATATGAAGCACCTCATGTAGTTGTCCCAGCATCATTATTTCTAGTAGCCTTTATTTGATGTGGTACTACTTTACATAATGAGGAAATAAAGGGAAGAAGTGATATTGGGGCAACCCTAACTTCATTTAATTTAAAACATTTTTTTTCAACAAAATGAATGCCATTTTGCTACAATGACAAAACTGGACTGGAAACCTAGTATATATTTTTTGAGGCAATTCTCAGCACAGTAAAATGCTTTGCTATTTGTATTAACAAAAGATTTCTCTACATTTCTTTTTTAAAAGTATTTTGTACTGGTTTAAGGTGTACAGCGTAGTGGTAAGACAATCATGTACTTACAAAGTGTTCCCCTCAATATTTCTAGTGTGCATCTGGCACCATGCATAGTTATTGCAATATTATTTACTATATTCCCTATGCAGTATTTATATCCTCATGATTATTTTGTAACTACCAATTTGTTCTTTTTAATCCCTTCATCACTTTCATCGAGTTCAATAACCCTCTCCCCTCTGGCAACAACCAGTCCATTCTCTGTATCTATGAGTCTGTTTCAATTATTTTGTTTGATTGTTTATTCTGTTCTTTAGACTCTACATCTAAGTGAAATTATACGGTATTTCTTTTTCTCTGATTGGCTTATTTCACTGAGCATAATATCCTCTAGGTCCTTCCATTCTGTTGCAAATGGTAAGATTTCATTCTTTTATATGAGTAATATTTTATTATATATGTACCTCAGCTTTTTAATCCACTCGTCTATTGACGGATACTTGGGTTTCTTCCATATCTTGGCTATTGTAAATAACTCTACAATGTACATAGTGGTGCCTATATTCTTTCATATATTAGTGTTTTTGTTTTCTTGGGATAGATACCCAGAAGTGGAATCTCTGGGTCATAAGTAAGAAATGCAAATTAAAATCACAATGAGATTTCACTTCACACATGTCAGACTGGCTATCATCAATAAATCCACAAATGACAGGTGTTGGTGAGGATGTAGAGAAAAGGGAACCCACATGCACTGTTGGTGGGAATGCAAATTGGTAAACTATGGGAAACAGTATGGAGTTTTCTAAAAAAAATTAAAAATAGAACTGTCCACATTTCTTGAAGTGCATTTTAAGGGATTATTCCTCAAACCTCTTCAAGTTCTAAGAAAGCAAAATTGCTGTGTCCGGTGACATTTTTGTAACAATTTATTCCTCTTTAGCTAAGAACAGCTGAGGCTTGAGCCAGATGCCTCTTAGCTAAGCTAGAGAGACAAGAGTATCTGTCGGAATGTTATCAGCCTTGGGCTCTTTCTGAGTCATAAAAACTGGACCAAGAACCCTGGAGGGCATGATCATCCTTACTTACAATTCAGGCGTTATCACAGCATTCAGAAGGAGCACCATGGGAAATGCCTAATAATATGGTGCTGTTCACTGTGGTTAGTTAGCAAGTTGTGTGGTTACTCTGTGGCTCCTGCAGACTGTTGAATAATCTTTCTGCAACCTTTTTTTCTCTTTAAAATCTTCAACTGGTCAGAAGGTCATTCCATCTATCTATTATCTAGAGACTCATGTTAATGGTTTTCTCAAATGTGCACCTACAGGCCAAGAGGGAAAGGCATAATGGTCTACATACCTCTCAGACCTAAATAGTAGTTGAAGGGGCAAAATAAAGGCAATCTTGAAAATGAGCAGAGCTCCAGATTTGGAGCTCTCTCTCTTCCTTTCTTTTCTTCCATTTCTTTTCCTTCCTTTCTTATTTTGTAAAAATTCTCATCACCCTGGGAAGGAATAAGCTATTGCTGAAGAGCTGGTGATCTGAACCATCTTTTGTAAAACTTTTAAAAGTTTCTGGTTTTGTGGAGTGAGTGTGTGAGTGTGTGTCTATGAAGTCCCTTTCTTACCTCATACTTTAGTCTCAGAGACAGTCATTATTATAGGTTTCTTCTGAATCTTTACAGAGCTACCTGTAGGTATTCTTTTGTTTTGATTTTTATATAAATGAATGCACACTGCTCTGTGTCTTTAACCTAGCATTATTTTTTTAGAGTACAATCTACACTGAGTGGCCAGATTATTATGATCTCTGAATGCATAATAATCTGGCCACTCACTGTATTTGTATCTCAAATGGGTACCAGAAGCATTCTAGACTTTTGCTGGAGATCAACCATCTATTTGCCCTGCGGTTTCTATCAGCCAGTACTAAGGGGAAAATGATCAGGTGCACAATTTATAGTATCTTTGATATAAAAATAATAAGGTACTCAAGAGAAGTACACTGAGTGGCCAGATATGTGTTCAGAGATTATAATAATCTGGCCACTCAGTATATATTGTCATGCATAGGTCTACCTTAGTGTTTTTTTTTTTTAATATATTTTATTGATTTTTCACAGAGAGGAAGTGAGAGGGATAGAAAGTCAGAAACATCGATGAGAGAGAGACATTGATCAGCCACCTCCTGCACACCATACACTGGAGATGTGCCCGCAAGCAAGGTACATGCCCCCAACCAGAATCGAACCTGGGACCTTGCAGTCCGCAGGCCAACGCTCTATCCATTGAGCCAAACCGGTCTTGGCTACCTTAGTTTTTAAATTGCTGTTTTGTAATTCATTATATTGATGTGACCCAATTTATTTAACTAGTCTTCAATTAATGACCAGAGGTAGCATCTCCTTTTAGAGCTGCTTTTTTTTTTGTAGTTAAAATTTAATAACTCTAAAATTACTTACATAAAAGGGGTACAAATATCACAGTATATTCTCTCCTCCTTTAAGGAATTTTGAATTCCATTTGTTTTGTAACTTGTTTTCAGAGTTGTCCTGCCATGATTTGATTTTAAAAGCAGCCTCGGGGTACTGATCATGATTGTGTTTTTAGTCAGTAGGGAATATAATAAACGTGTTTCTGGGGAGGGGAATGGTAATGGTATTTGTAAGCGTAGAGGATTTCCTCTGGAAAAGGAAACAGACAGGTTTGTTTGTTTTTAAATAATTTTTTTTTCAATAACAGTTGATATACAATATTACATTAATTTTAGGTGTACAACATAGTTATTAACCATTTATATAACTTAAAAGTGATTACCCAATATAAGTCTAATATGCATCTAACACTATACATAGTTATAACACTACTAGATGCCCAGTACACAAAGATGTGTGCACTCAGGTGGGTCCTTCAGCCCAGCCTGCACCCTCTCGCAGTCCAGGAGCTCTCGGGGGATTAAGCCGCAGTTAGACATCCTCACTCTGCCGTAGAATGCGAGAGGTTCCTACCACCACTGCTACGCTTGCCAGCTGTCAGCCCAGCTTGCAGCTGAGTGGCCCTCCCCCTGTGGGAGTGTGTTGCCCACCAGGGAGCAACTCTGGCCCTGCCTCCCATCGCCCTGCTGCCGCAGCCGCTGCCAGTGGCCTCTCTCTGCGGGAGGTGACTAGCAGACCAGTCGGGATGACGATGGCCAGCAAGCGGTCAGCCCCATCCCCCCCGATTGATCCTCCTCCGCCACCGGTCGCCACTGCCCCCAATTGCTGTCCCCTCCCTCTGCCCGCTGGCACCTGCCTTGGCTGGCCTGGTGCCATCTGCTTACTGGCCCCGCCCCCTGTTGACAGTGGTTCGACAGTTCAGTTAATTTGCACATTAGGCTTTTACTATATTGGACTAGAGGCCTGGTGCACTAAATTCATGCATGGGGGTGGGAGTCACCTCAGCCTAACCTGTAACCTCTTCAATCCGGGAACCCTTGGGGGATGTCTGACAGTCGGGTATCCCTCTCACAATCCTAGACCGCTGGCTCCCAATCGCTCACTTGCCTCCCTACCTGGTCACCCCTAACTACCCCCCTCCCCCTCCTGCCAGCCTGATCTCCCCCTCATTGCCTCTGTGTGCCAGCCTTATCGCCATCGCCCCTAACTGCCTCCCCTGCCAGCCAGGTAGCCCCCAACTGCCCCCTCCCTGCCAGTATGTAGCTATTTCCATTTTATTATTCATCTTTTTGATCTTTAAAATTTATTTTTTTTCTTGTTAAAGAAATCCCTTTAACATTTCTTTTAATACTGGTTTGGTGGTGATAAATCCCTTTAGCTTTTTGTTATTTGGGAAACTATCTGAATTTAGATTCTAACTGATAGCTTTGCTGGGTAGAGTAATCTTGCTTATACGTTCTTACTTTTCCTTACTTTAAAAATTTCCTGCCAGTCCCTTCTGGACTGCAAAGTTTCTGCTGAGTCATCAGCTGACAATTTTATGGGAGCTCCCATGTAGGTAACTAACTACTTTTCTCTTGCTGCTTTTAAGATCATCTCTTTGTCTTTAACCTTTGGCTTTTTATTTATGATGTATCTTGCTCTGGGCCTCTTTGAGTTAACTTGTTTGGGACTCTGCGTCTCCTGGACTTGTATCTTTATTTCCTTCAATAAGTTAGGGAAGTTTGCTGTCATTTTTCAAATAGGTTTTCAATTCCTTGCTCTCTCTCTTCTCTTTCTGGTTCTTCTATGATGCAAATATTGTACACTTGATGTTGTCCCAGAAACCCCTTAACTGTTCTCATTTTGTGTGTGTGTGTGTGGTGTGTGTGTGTGTGTGTGTGTCTGTGTGTGTGTTTCTGCTACGTTGTCTTCCAAAATGTTAATTTGATCCTTTGCTTCATCTAATCTACTGTTGATACCCTGTAATGTATTCTTTTTTTTTTTTTTTTTTTAATCCTCACTGGAGGGTATTTTTTCATTGATTTCTAGAAAGAGAGAAAGGGAAAGAAGGAAGGGAGGGAGGGAGACATGGGTGTGAGAGAGACACATTGATTGATTGCCTTCCACACATGCCCCTACCAGGGCTGAGGAACTTGCTATTAGGGTATATACCTTTGACCGGGAACTGAACAGTGACCTCCTGGTTCGTAGGTTGACTGTAAAGAATAGCTGGACTATAAAGAATTCTTTATTTCAGTTATTGTATTCTTCATATCTGACTGACCCCTTTTTATGTTTTTTATCTCCATTTTTATGTTTCTGATGTCTTTCTTAAAGTTCTTGCAATGTTCATTTACTCTTCCTGTAAGTTCATTGAACATTTTTATATCTAGTGTTCTGATTTCTTCATCTGGTAGATTGCTGGTCTCCCTTATGTTCAGTTCTTTTTCTGGACTTTTGTTCTGTTCTTTCATTTAGTACTTACTATTTTTTCTTCTAATTTTGGCTGCCTCTCTGTGTTTGTTTCTATAAACCAGATAGATCTGCTATGTCTTCCAGTCATGGCAAGGGGCTTTAAGGGTAGTAGGTGTTTTTTGGGGCCCAGTAACACAATATCCATGGTCACCCAAGCCAGGTAGTCAAGGTGTGTCCCCGTGGGTTTTGTGTGCCCTCCTGTTGTGGTTCAGTCTTGATTGTTGTTGGCACATCAGTTGGAGGGATGGGCCCTCAGGCTGATTGCCTGTGAATACTGGCAGTAGGCCTCTTCTTTTTCAAAATCCATCATTGAAATCTAGTATTTCTTCCTAACAGAGTCACCGAAGGCCATTTTTTAAACAATCCTCCAGTTAATATTTCAGGGAAGCTGGATGTTTTTCTGTGTGTTTTTTTTTTCTTCTTTCTTTCTTTCTTTCTTTCTTTTTCTGAAGCCATTGAACCCTGGCTTGATAGTTGTTGTTAATACCTCTAAAAGTCATGAAACCAAAAGTAAAAAACTAATTATATATATTTAAATATTTTTATTTATTGATTTTGGAGAGAGAGGAAGGAAGTGAGAGAGAGAGAAACATCCATTTGTTGTTCCACTTGATTGCATTCACTAGTTATTAATTCTTGTATGTGCCCGGACTGGAGATCAAACCTTCAATCTTGCCATATGGGAAGAATGCTCTAACTAACTAAGCTACATGGCCAGGGCCTAATTGTATGCATTTTATACTGCAAGTTTCTTTTTTCAGTTTTTGTTTGTTTTGTTTTATTTGTTTTAGTAACAAACTCCTGATGTGCTGTCCCTTATTTTAGTGACTTTATTTGTAGTAAATAGTTATTTGTAGTAAATAGTTATTAAAGCATTTAACTCAAAATAGTTAATATACTCATACATATGTTATGTTATAGATTTTTTAACCTAGAATTAAGATAATGAAGTCATTAATTTAAAAAATTAAAATAAAGTTTTTCCTTACTCTAAAGCATTCTTTTAGAAGAAGATTAAAAATTAACTTATATCAAAAAACGAATGTTTCTTTGGGGGAAATTACTTCTGCTGTTGTAGTAAGAGAAACAGCCATCCACAGCCTTACATATTATTGAAGCAACAGAGTTTCTCTTTAGTTAAAGCAATTAGTAATGGATAAGACCTATGAGATGATCAGTTTACCTCTCTTCACCTATCGGTCACACTTGTCGCACCTGATAGTTATTCAGGTCGGATAAGTTTGCTACAAACTCTGTTATCTCTTTGCTTTTTCATTCTGTCACTGTTGCTTTACACATACTTAAAATAATTGTGCAAGCTCTTATGTTTGGAAAGCCTAAATCATGACATGAATATGTGAATTTTGCTTTATTATAGGGTAAAAATGGCACTGTATGACTATTTCACAAGTTGTGCCCTGTTTCCTAAAAGAAATAGAGAGATAACTTACTCATTATTGTGGTAGTTCTCAAGAAAATCATTTGGCCCGGCCAACATGGTTCAGTGGTTGAGCATCAACCTAAGAACTAGGAGGTCACAGTTTGATTCCTGGGCAGGGCACATGCCCAGTGGAGAGGATGGAGGAGGCAGCCGATATATGATTGTCTCTCATCATTGATGTTTCTATTTCTCCCTCTTTCTTCAATAAAAACATTTAAATACGTGTAAACCTTTTTTTCTGGTGAAAATTGTGAAACAATTTTATATAGTTGGCATATAATAATATATACCATTAAAATTTTTTTTGCTAATTATTTTCATGTAATGTTCATTCTTAAAGTTGTTAGTAGTAGTTTTTTCCACTCAATCTGTGATAAATATGAAAGCAGCCAAAGGAAACACATAATCACCAAGTCATAATGAGACAGCATTTGAAAAAGAATTATAACAACATCCTGAGCACGAGCTGGTTCTGTTCAGTTTAGGCCAGCAGTAGAAAGAAGAGGAAGAGAAAGATCATAGAAGTTCATATTTACGTGTGGTGACTTGGAAGTGAGAAAGAAGCTCTTGAAGGTGAGGGTATTGGAATGAACTTCTTTCAAGTTTGGGAGGAGTTACATCTACATTCTTTGTTTAAGGGGCTCAGATAAAAATCAGACTCAAAGGAGGAAAAAGAAACTAGATTTGTCAACAACAGGGGACTGGATTCAGCGCTTTTAAAGCCTTCTTCAATTAACACTGTTTCTCCTTTTCTCTGCCATCCTTATCCTCTTACTTGCTGGAATGTCCACTTAATGGAGGTTCACAAGGATGTTTGGTTGGTTTTATGTTCCTGAAAACTAGGGAAATGGACTCAATAAGCATTTTTGAAAAGACAGTTCTTTCTAAAAGAGAAATCATCCTTGATGTGATATCTTACGTGAAATAGAAATTTGCTGTGCTTCCCAGTGGAGGATGTCCTGTCTCTATATAAAAAATAACATAAAAATAAGTAATTTTAAATATTTTGTTTATTTAAAAATTATTATTGATTGGAGAGAGAGAGAAAGGGGAGGGAGGGAAGAGAGAAAAAGAGTGAAAAACATCAATTTGTTGTTCCACTTATTTATGCATTCATCAGTTGTTTCTGGGGATTGAACCCAAAACCTTAGTGTATGAGGACATTGTTCTCTCCAACTGAGAGACTCAGCCAGTGCAAAATAAGTACTTTTTTAAAAAAAAGCAATGGCGCACTTTAAAAAACACTGTTCTGAATTATTTTTTTAAAAAAAAATATTTAGAAAGTAATGGGATTTAATAATTATCACTACAAGGCCCTTGGCATGTGAAATTGAAGGAATGTTCCCTAATCAGTGGGAATTTACTTCTGCCTTTACTTTTCCTTGTTTTTATTTCAGTGTACTTGAAAAAAATTATTTTCTAGAAACAAGAGTCTTTTCAGAAGCAAATCTGACTTAGAAAGGGTGGCCTGGGAAGGTAGTCTTGACTCTGTTGTTGCAGCCTACTTTCCTTTTTTTCCCCTCTTTTTAAAAAGTAAATCTTTTTTGTTCAGATTATTACAACTGTTCCTCATATTGTTCCCCCATAGCTCTCCTCCTCCCTGTCCCACCCCACCCCACCCTCTGCCCTTACCCCCACCCACTGTCATCATCCATAGGTGTACGGTTTTTGTCCAGTCTCTTCCCACACTTCCCACACCCTTTTCCCCCTGAAAATTGTCAGTCCACTTTCTTTCTCTTATAGTCACCAGTTTATTCTGTTCATCAGATTTTTTAATCACTTGATTTTTAGATTCACTTGTTGATAGATATGTATTTGTTGTTCATAGCTTTTATCTTTACCTTTTTCTTTTTTTTAAATATATTTTATTGATTTTTTTACAGAGAGGAAGGGAAAGGGATAGAGAGAAACATCAATGAGAGAGAGACATTGATCAGCTGCCTCCTTCACACCCCCATTGGGGATTTGCCCGCAAGCAAGGTATATGCCTTTGACTGGAATTGAACCTGGGACCTTTCAGTCTGTAGGCTGATGCTCTATCCACTGAGCCAAACCAGCTTTGGCTTCTTCCTCTTCTTAAATAATACCTTTCAGCACTTCATATACTGTAATTCTGGTTTGGTGGTGATGAATTCCTTTAGCATTTTCTTATCTATGATGCTCTTTATCTGACCTTCAATTCTGAATGATAGCTTTGCTGAGTAGAGTAATCTTGGTTGTAGGTTCTTGCTATTCATCACTTTGAATATTTCTTGCCACTCCCATCTGGCCTGCATAGTTCTGTTGAGAAATTAGCTAACTATTGTATGGGTGCTCCCTTCTAGGTAATTAACTGTTTTCCTCCTGCTGCTTTTAATATTCTCTCTTTGTCTTTTGCTCTTGGCATTTTAATTATGATGTGTCTTGGTGTGGTCCTCTTTGGATTCCTTTTGTTTGGGGTTTGTGTGTTTCCTGGACTTATAAGTCTATTTCTTTCATCAGGTGGGGGAAGTTTTCAGTCATTATTTCTTTAAGTAGGTTTTTGGTATCTTGCTCTCTATTCTTCTGGCACCCCCATAATTATGAAGTTGGCACGCTTGAAGTTGTCTCAGAGGCTCCTTACACTATCTTCATATTTTTTTATTCTTTTTTTTTTCTTTTAACAGTTGGGTGGTTTTTACTTTGTATTTCAAATCTTTGACTCTATTCTTGCGATCTTCTAGTCTGCCATTAGATCTCTGTGTATTATTTTTTATTTCAGTCAGTGTATGCTTAATTTCTGGTTGGTCCTTTTTCATAACCTTGAGGGTCTCACTAAATTTATCGGCCTTTTCTAGAAAATTCTTGAAAAACCTTAAACCATGGTTTTGAACTCTATTCAGTCGTTTGCTTTCCTCTATTTCATTTGTGACCTATTTCTTTTTTAAAAACATACATATTTATTGATTTTTTACAAAGAGGAAGGGAGAAGGATAGAGAGTTAGAAACATCGATGAGAGAGAGACATCGATTAGCCACCTCCTCCATGCCTCCTACTGGAGATGTGCCTGCAACCAAGATATATGCCCTTGACCCGAATTGAACCTGGGACCCTTCAGTCCATAAGCCGATGCTCTATCCACTGAGCCAAACCGGTTTCTGCTGTGACCTATTTCTTTGTCTCCGCATTTTCGCTGCTTCCCTGAGTTGATAGAGTGGCTTTGTGTATTAGGTGTCCTATAGGACCCAGTGTCTCAGCCTCCCCATTAACCTGAGGTAGACACTCTTGGTGCACCCCTTTGTGGGCTGTGGGCACAATCTTGTTGTAGTTAAGCCTTGATTGTTGTTGGTATCACTGGGAGAAATTGACCTCCAGGCCAATTTTTGTGAGGATCAGCTGTGTCGTGCTGGTGATACCCTTATGAGACAAGATTGCAATAGCCTCTGTGCTCAGTTTGGATGGGGCAGAGTCTCAAGGTCGAACAGACATCAATGGCTTCCCATCAGCCCTTCCCTAAGAGGCCACTGGGTCTCAGTGTCCGGTGGTAATCGCTGTAAGCACCTCTGAGAGAAAGCCGCTGCCAGACAGTCCAGTTTCTACCTGAATGAGTGTGAGTTCCCGGAGTCTCACCCGGAACTGGAGTTCAGAGCTGTCAGGAGCTTTTGTCTCCCTCCTGGTTGAGTAAACCAGCTTCGTACTCATTTGCCAGCCCTCTCTGTGCACACGCACCTCTGTACTTCTGCCTTCTGCAGTTCCTTTGAGTCTCAGTGTGCTTTTCTCTTTCCTGACTGTCCAGTTTCTCCCCTAATGAGTCTGGGTCCCCAGAGTCTCACCCGGAACTGGAGTTCAGAGCCATTGGGAGCTTTTATCTCCCTCCCGGTTGAGAAAGCCAGCCGTGTACTCAGTTGCCAGCCCTCTCCTTGGTACCTTTGCCTCCTGAGTCTCAGTGTGCTTTTCTCTTTCCTTCTAGTTGTAGAATTTCCACTCAGCCAGCCTTCCTGTGGTCCTGGATGATGTCTGTTTTGTCTTTTAGTTGTAGTTTTGAAATTGTTGTTCGAGGCAGCAGGTTAAGTGTTTACTGATGCCACCATCTTGGTTTCTCCCAGCTTACGTTCCTTTTACTTCAATTATGAAATTATGATATAACTAAGGAAAATGTGGAGGAAACACTGTCCTGTTTCTTTAATCCCAGTGTAGACAGTGTTAGGAAGTTATATTCCTGACAGTGGAAAGGAAAGAAAAAGAATGGAAGTGTCCCATACTCAATGACTGGTATTGGTAAAGAATCCATATTTCATTATTAGAAATCTAAAATTATTCGGATGGATTTGGAAGCTGTTAGCAATATGTGGGAAAGTAAATTCATGAACAGTTTTCTCTGTTTAATCACCTAGAGATGAACATGTAAATGTGGATACTAGATGCCATCTTTCCTGATTTGTTGCTGAAGTCATTATCATTCCTTTAAAATAAGATCCCTTTTAACATATTTCTATTTCAATTAATGTCACTCTTATTTTGCTGGTGAGTCTTCATGAAACCTTGAAGGCATACTGGAGTTTTTTCCCATCTCTTTACCCTAACCCTGATGATTTCTTACATTCAACCCTTCCTCTTGCTTCCTGATGTAGCCACCCTGGTTCAGGCTGCCTGCACCATTGAAACTACCTTCTAGATCTCCTTCCACTGATTCTGTCTCTGTGCCTAACTTCCATTTCACCCCCACTTAGTTCATTGGCATTGGGTTACATATTAATCTTCCTCCCTAAGCTTCAGAAATCATAAGTGATCTCTACTGTTTACCATCCAGGGGTGTGGGAAGCTCCTTTAACTTCAACTTAAGCTTTGAGATCCTCAAGGGGATCTCTCGCCGATGCTAGTAAACAGGAATGTCCTTTTCCCTAGTAAGATGGGGGAGTGGAGCAAGGGCTGTGCTTACAACGTTTGATTGAAGGAAGAGATGTCATTCTCTTCCCTATTGGCGCTAATAACAAAGAAGTATAGGTAGTGACATCTAGCTGGGAGACCTACTGGGAAATTTGAATCTCCTTTTTAAAGGCCTTCAAGATGAAGGCCTAAACTCTTCAGCTATTTTTCATGACCCTTGACAGCCTAGCACTTGTTATTTTCTCCAAGCTTGTTTCTCATTAATTACTGATAGGAGTCTCCTGTTGCAGCCAAGAGTCCTTTTTATTTTCTAAATCCAAATATTCTCACTTCTATACCATTGATTGTGATGCTTAGGATGCTCCGTCTCCTTTAAACCATACACTCTTTCAGTATTCCCCCAAACATGTCTTTGTGATCACCACTACCATAATAAATACATACTGTCTGAACCTTCCTGAATGTTTGATTGCTATCTAATATTATTTTGTCTAATCTCTAAAAATTGACCGGGAATCTATTTTGTGTCAAGTAGTATACTGGGGATCCAACTGTAACCAATTTTCTTGTCCTTAGGAATTTAAATTTTAATGGCAGGAACCAAGTGCAGTTGAGTAAGATTGGATAGGACTCAGAGTCAAGTAAATGTATTTGGGTTATGGAGGGGTTCCTGTAAGAAAGCAATTTTCAGAATTGCAGTCTCCAAACATTTTATGCAGCATGTTTTGATTCATGCCATTTTAATATTTAAAGCTATTTTTTTCTTGTTCTTAAATGTTAACCTTGCCCTAACTAGTTTGGCTACGTGGATAGAGCATCAGCCTGTGGACTCACAGGTTCCAAGTTCTATTCTAGTCAAAGGCAAGAAGTACCTTGGTTGCAGGCACATAACCAGTAGGGAGTGTGCAAGAGACAGATGATTGATGTTTCTCTCTCATTGATGTTTCTGACTCTCTATCCCTTTCCCTTCCTCCCTGTAAAAAATCAATAAAATATATTTTTTTCAAAAGGAATTAAGGTTTTAAAAAAAGTCAACCTTTGTAAACATTTATATCCCTAATGGTTGCTATCCTATAGTATAATAAAGAGGTGATATGCAAATTAACCCTCACAAGATGGCTGCCTACAACCAGGCTGGCAGGGGCGTTAGTTAGGGACAACCAAACGACTGAACAAGCAGGCTGAGTGGGGCAGTCACGCTGGCAGGGGTTTTAGTGATGGACAACCAAATGATTGACCAAGCAGGCTGCGTGGGGTGACCAGGCTGGCACGGGGTTTAATGAGAGATGACCAAACAACTGAACAGCAGGCTGCATGGGGCGACCAAGCCAGCAATGGGGTTAGTGAGGGGCGACCAAGGCAGGCAGGCAGGTGAGCGATTAGTAGCCAGTGGTTCATGATTGTGAGAGGGATATCCAACTGCCAGTTTAGCCCACCCCCTGCCCCCCACCCCTGTCCCCCCACCCATGCATGAATTTTGTGCATCGGGCCTTTAGTCTTAATAATAGCTATTCAAGAAAACCTGTCAGCTCCCATTTTAGACAAAATAAACATAATTTCTTCAAA
>PVJN01030904.1:0-25266 GCA_004026805.1 Lasiurus borealis | reverse complement strand
GGGGAGGTGGCTGCAGCGGGCAGAAGAGAAAGAGGATCGGGGAGAAGGGGACATACAGCGAAGGACCCTGAGTTTCAGAGCCGCTGAGGGGGCAGAGGAGCCGCTGAGTGGGGGTGGTTGACCCACTCGGGACCTGGAGAGAGAGGCCACGGGGTCTCCTAGACGCTTGAGAAAGCTGGGGGTAGGGCGGTGCTGCGGAGTGGGGAGAGGTACAAAAGGAGCGGGGAGTGATTGGTGCTTCCTTGTGGGGCCGGCCGGGCTTTTTGAGGGGACTTCCTGCTAACAGGGCTTTTCGGGCTCACACGCTGGAGCCTCCCCCCAGCCCTCTGTGCCTTCGCCGGTGTTGTGCTCTTCCCTCTTGTTCCTCGCCCCAGTCCTCTTCGTCAGCGTGACACTTCTTCCCCAGCTCTCTGTGTTGTCTCCCCCCTGTGCCTTCATTTGAAATGTGGGAATGCTCTGCTCATTTCTGTGTTCCCATGTCTTGTGTCATGCTTGGCTCACAGCAGGAGGCCTGGGAGGCCGTAGGTTTTTTTTAAAGTTAATTTGCTCAATACATATCTTTGTGACAGCGAAATGGGGCCCCGGAAGTGGGGAGGGGTAGCAGTTCTGAGGCTGCCGCTCTCAGAAGCCAGCGAGACCAACAGGAACCCCAAAGTTCCTTTCGCCACCTCCCAGCCCGCCTCGCAGGGCCATACTGCCTGGCGGTGACCAGAGCAGGCGGCGTTTCTTTATTCTAGACTGAGGAACCCCCACGGGCGGTCCGCCACCGAGTTTACATATTTATCCAGAGTCGAGTCCATCATTCTTGCTCGCCTGCCCTGACTGTAATCCACTGCCTTGGCAGGTCCTGAAGCATGTTCAGGGGGGGAATTGCACACAGCCCAGTGACCGCTGATCTAGTATGACCAGAGTGCTGTCTGTGGCACAGCACTTACTAAATCATTCTAGAAACAATCACATTGCACCAGGCCCGGAACCTGGTCTCCGGGCCCCGGCTGGCTTCTCGCTCACAGCAGCCCCAGGAGCCCCGGGCTGGCATGTGGTGGGCGCTCATGTGTGTTGCTCACTGACCAGCTGGCTGGCCGGTCCGAGGGCTGGGGCTGGCATGGGAGACAGAGTCCCTGCGCAGAGAGGCTCCCAGCTTTCAGGGCCCGGGGTGCCTGTGCAACCCCCAGCCAGTGACCGCAGCTGCCTCCGCCGTGCAGTGAGATTTCTGAGCTGCCTGAGTCATCCTGGGAGACAGGATGTTCCTCTTTGTGCCCCAAGCGCGGGCCGCTGTGATTGGGCAGGCGGCTCTGTGGCCCGGCTCGCAAAAAGCCCTGAAAAAGTAAAAAAAACACCCGCCTCCCCGGCCCCTTCCTCAGGCGGATGTTTCAGAAATGGAAAAGCGACAGCTCTCAGCGCCTGTTACACCTGCTGGAGTAGCAGCGGCGGGAGTTCTCGTCAACCTGCAGGGCTGGCCTTGCCGGGGAGGCTGGTTTAACACGCAGACTCCTGGGCCCTGTCCCAGGGCCACCCAGTTCGGCTCTTTTTGGGTCGGCCCAGGAGTCTACATTCTCAGAGGATTCTTAAGAGCACTCAAGTGTAAGGCCCACTTACAGGGATTTCCAAGAGGGATATAGACACCCCAGAGGGTATGGGCAAAGGATTAGTGTCCCCTTAAAATATTGATTTTCTATTGCATCTTTGATATATTTTTTTCTAATAGATGTAATGTATTAGCATGAGACTGCATGTCTATAAAGTCATAAGAAATATACAGGGTTAGGCAATAGTAGGTTTACAGTTGTCCCTATAGAACGTAATACAATAATTAACAAATAGTAATACCAGAATAAACTCTGTTTCCCCTACTCACAACGGTAACCCTCCTTTGGCCCCACCCTAGATAGAGGGTATCCAAGCAAATTTCTGTTTTTCCTGATGAGCCGTGTGATTAAAAACTAATCTTTTTTGGAGACTACTGGGCTTTTCCAAGGGGACACTGTCTAATCTTGTCCCGTCACTGAGCACCTGGGTGATCTTGGCCAAGTCCCTGCCATGCTGAGCGTCTGTGTTCTCATCTGAAAAGCAGTTTTCCCGGGACCCTCTCGCCTGAGACCCTCCAGGTAAAGCTTCGAGCCCAGGCTGGCAAGAGAAGAGGAGCTTGGGGAGAGGGATCCCGGGGTCACTCCCGGGGTGATCTGGAGGACATTCTGGGGGAGAGAGGAAGCTAGAGGCAGGGAGGGGAGAGGCCCCAGCCCCTGTCCCAGGAACAGGGTTCCCAGTCCCTACCCCAGGCCTGGAGAAGGTGGAGGCGGCAGGCTTTCTCGGGCAACATGTTCCCAGGGGAGCTTTCGATCCAGAAATAGTTGCCTGCTGACTCTTCCCGGCCGTGCAAATCAGACTGAGACCCGAGTGCTCACGAGGCCGAGCAGACAAACACAGACCTGTTTGTCCTCGGAGGCCCCGAGGGTTTTCTACTCGGCCGTCTCCACTGCATGGGAGAAGGAGCCTGACCGGGGCTCCAAGGTGACCTTTCACCCCAGTCTGGTCCTGGCTGATGTGTGGCTTCGGGCCAGGCCCCCCCGCTCCCTGGGCCTCAGTTTGCCCACCTGTAGAGCCCAGCCCGGCGGCCCCTCTGAGCTCCTTGCCGGCTGCTCTGTGCCCAGGACTCTGTTCCTAGAGGGGGTACCTGGGGGATGTTGGCCATAGCAAGAAGGCAGGGCAAGAAGGAGGCACGAGGAGATGAGAGAGAGAGGGAAGCAGAGGGGACGGAGAGGGTAGAGGGCAGGTGGGGAAGAGTCCTCTTTCTGCTGCCCCAGGTCCCCCTGCAGCCAGGCTCTCCACTTCTGGTTCATCCCCGCTGAGCAGCCAGAGAGGAGCTTCTGAGCCACATCTCGGTGTGCTCTCCCAGGTCTGGGATGCCCTTTAAGGACCTCAAAGGCAGTTCCTGAGTCTGATCACTACCCTCTGCCCATGCTCTCTGCCATCCAATTGGTAGTGGTTTGTACCAGCCACCCCTCCTGCCTCAGCCTTTGTACTTGCTGGTCCCCCTACCTGGAATGCTTTCTTTAAAAATTGAGGTGATACTCACATAGCATAAAATTCACTATTCTAAAGTGAACAATCCAGTGGCTTGTGGTATATGCACAATGTTGTGCAACTACCACCTCCATCTAGTCCAAAACATGTTCATCACCCCAAAAAGAAACCTGTGGCCACTAAGCACTCACTCCCCAGCCCCCTCCTCCTCCCCTTCCTCCCTGTCCCCAAGCCCTGATAACCACCAACCTGCCTTCTTGCCTTTACCTGGTCTGGATATTTCATGTCAGTGTGGCCACACTGTATGTGGCCGTTGTGTCTGGCCTCTTTCACTCAGCAGAATATTTCCGGTCCATCCATGCTGCAGCCTGGGTCAGCACCTCGTTCTTTGATGGCTGGTGAATAAGACATTGTATGTTAGACCATGGCTGTTTATTGTCACTGCCAATGGATGTTTGGGTTGTTCCCACCGTTGGGCTCTTGTGAATAGTGCTGCGTGTGCATGCATGTTTGTTTATCTGCTTTCTATTATTTGGGGTCCTGGAATACTCCTTCTTTTTAAATATTTTATTGATTTTTTTACAGAGAGGAAGGGAGAGGAATACAGAGCTAGAAACATTGATGAGAGAGAGACATTGATCAGCCGCCTCCTGCATGCCCCCCACTGGGGATGTGCCCGCAACCAAGATACACGCCCCTGACCAGAATCGAACCCGGGACCCTTTAGTCCTCAGGCCGACGCTCCATCCACTAAGCCAAACCGGTTTTGGCTGGAATGTTCTTTTCTCCATCCCCCTACTCCCGATTTGAATTCTTAGCGGGGGTAGAGGGTGGGGGGTGCACATCAGGGAAGGTTCCGAGAGGAAGTGGCTTCTAAATGGGTTGGGCCCCTACCCCCCAGGCTTTGGCCTGTGCCCAGTGCCCATGCACGGAGCCTGGCACCTGGTAACAGTACTAGCCCACATCCCACTCCTGCCAGTGGTGGCCCCTGGGCCCCTGACGATGTATCTCAGGTCATTTCTTCCAACCCCTGAGGGAGATGGAATTATTATCCCAATGTTACTGATGAAGAGCTGAAAATAGGTGACTTGCCCAGGGTCATACAGCTTCATGGGGATGGAGCCAGGAGCTGGACCAGGGCTTTTTTTTTTTTTTTAATATATTTTATTGATTTTTTACAGAGAGTAAAGGAGAGGGATAGAGAGCCAGAAACATCAATGAAAGACATCAATAAGCCGCCTCCTGCACGCCCCCTACTGGGGATGTGCCCGCAACCAAGATACATGCTCTTGGCCGGAATCGAACCTGGGACCTTTGAGTCCCCAGGCTGACGCTCTATCCACTGAGCCAAACTGCTTTCAGCTGAACCAGGGCTTTTGATTCCAGAGTTCCTGCTGGCAACGTCTTGTTCTGTAGAAAGAAGGGGACTTGAGGGTTGTTAATGCCGCCCCTCAATTGTGTCCCCGACAGGCCGCGGGCAGGATGGCTGTTGCTGAGAGGAGCCGGTGACTCTGATGCCCTTTGCGGCAGCTCCGTGCCCTGAAGATGAAGCGGCGCAGGTGAGGCGGTCCCGGTGAGGCACAGGCCGGGCCCATGGCCAGCTCGGGGCCGGAGGTCCACTGGTCCGAGCCAGGCCTGGGGAAGGGGCCGCCTCGGCGGCGCTGGGCCTGGGCCCGGGAGGAAAAGGATGCTTGTGGGGGCAGCCCTCACCGCTGGGGAGCAGAGGGGCCCTTTCCCGGCGCCAGTAGCCCCGAGCTCCTGGAGGACTTCTGCCTGGCCCAGCAGCACCTGCCGCCTCGGCCGTGGGACGACCAGCCGCAGCCTGATGGGCACCAAGGATCCGAATCTGAATCGGGAGAGTCTGCGAAGGAAGGTGAGACTGACTCCCACCCCCCGCTGGTGTCCCCCAAACGTCCTACCTTCTGGCGGGAGGCGGGGAGTGGGAGGGAGTTTTAGGAACTGTTTTAATTGAAATCTATGAAGTCTATAATTTAACAATTTTGAAGATTTAAATGACAGAAGTGATACTGTTTATTGCAGAAAATAGAAAAAGAGGAAAAACTAAAAATGACATATCCAGATAAATTTTTTCCTTATGTGTCTATACATGCAAATGTAAGATGACTATATGGTAACCTGCTTTTATTTTATTTTTTTTAAATATATTTTATTGATTTTTTACAGAGAGGAAGGGAGAGGGCTAGAGAGTTAAAAACATCGATGTGAGAGAAACATCGATCAGCTGCCTCCTGCACACCTCCTACCGAGGATGTGCCCACAACCAAGATACATGCCCTTGTCCAGAACTGAACCTGGGACCTTTCAGTCCCAGGCTGACACTCTATCCACTGAGCCAAACCAGTTTTGGCTGTAACCTGCTTTTTTATAACTTAATACAGTGGTACCTCGAGATACGAGTGCCCTAAAATACAAGATTTTTGAGATACGAGCCATTGAGCGAGCAATTTTTGCTTTGAAATACGAGCAACATTTGAGATAGGAGTAATCTCTCGGATTGGCCGGCTGCACACGACCCACCAGTTTACCGTGACTCGAGTGTCTCATAGTTTCCCACGCCTCAAGGTTACAGAACAAATTACACTGGTATTTCGAGGTACCACTGTAGAAATGAACATTTTCCCAGCCCATCAAATAGTCTTCTGCAAGTGGCTGATGAGGAATTCCGTGGTGCGGACATGCTGAAATGTGCTGGCACTCAGGTTGCTGCTAGTTTTTGCCATTATCAGCCTCGCAGAGAAGGGTGTCATTAGCACCTCGCTGCCTGCTCGCTTTGATGATAACCCTGGTCATGGAAGTGGCCTGGTCCGGGGTTATGCCCATTTGGAAGATTTTGTAAAATCCCGTTCAGCAGTGGGAATGTTGGCATCCCTTGTTTTCTAAAGGAAGTCTTCCCGTTGCCTTGAGACCAACTTGCCAAGAAAGGCTTGTCAAGGCCCTTCTCCTCTCTGAGTCTTGGTTTCCCCATCTGTGAAATGGGGGTGATAATGCCCTTGGGAAGAGCAAGAGCTCGAAGCATGGGGATCTGTTAGACTTTGAGTATGAAAGAAGCACCCCTAAGACAGTGTCTTAGGATTCTGCGAATCAGGCAACCCCCCAGCCCCCCATGGGTGGTAGAGGAACGATTAGGCTGGTAGTAGATTTTTTGTGCCATGACCCGAAGTTCCTCCTGCCAGATCTGCCCGGAGCTACCCACTTGGGATCTGTTTCTGAGCTCTCTCTTGGGGTGGTGACTGGGATGCACTGGGAGGAAAGGGCAGAGGCATCTCTTCCTGAGGTCACATGGTAACCCCCTGCTATGATGTAACAGCAGCTGCCATGTCCTTTGCCCCTACTGAGTGCCCGGGGCAGGGCTAGGCACAGCCCGGGATTTGTCTCATTCCCTTCAGGTAGGAGGGACGGCCTCTAGGACTGCCAGAGACTCAGCTATTGCCTGTGGCCCCCTGGAAGGGATCTGAGGGACCAGGACCAAACTCAGGGCCCCCTGGCTCCAAAGCCCACTCTCTTCTCTCACTGCATGCCCCCCAGTGGCAGGGACCTGGGTTTTAGGGCCAGGCCTGCTGGGAACTGGCAAGATGCTCACCCTCTCTGGACTGCGCAGGTGCTGCTGTAAACAAGAGAGCTTGCTGAAGGAGATTTTAAGGAGGTGACGGATGTTGAGATTCCAAGGGGAAGGGGAGAGAGCGTAGGGGAATAGAGAGTGGGACAGGGTGATGAAAAAGGTGCTTAACCAGCGCAGAGAGTCTGTGCCTGGCAGAAGACAGATGGTGTCTCAGGGAGTTTTGGCTCCGTCTCCAAGGCTTTCAGTGTATCAAGGACAGAGAAGATGCTCCATAAACACCGACTACTTGGATGATGTATAGACAAATGGGTGGGTAGGCAATGGATGGCTGAGTGGCCGGGTCGATAGGTAGATGGATAGACCAGTGGGTGATGGATGGGTGGATGGATGGATGAGTGAACATTTCCTGAGCACCTACTTTGTAACAATGACAACAATTGTCCATTTTCTGGAGCTTTGCATATTTTATTGTCCTCCCTTCTTTCCTTCTTTCCATCAAGTCAACAAGTATTGAGCACCTACTCTGCAAATACAATAGTACATAAAAACAGGGTGTCCTTACGCTTATGGGAGGGAGGGCGGGTGTTAATGCTACAACCACATAAGTAAGTGCAAAGCTGCAGCCGTGATAAGTATTCACAGTAAAGGTCTTCGGTCTTGTGAACATGTATGAAGGGAGAATTTGACCCAGTTAGGGAGATGTGATAAGGCCTCCTTGACGAGGTCAAGGTTGAGCTAATGCCTGAAGGACAAACAGGAGTAAATAGGACCAGGGAGGGGAAGGGTGGACGGACCAGCATGTGCAGAGGCCCTGCGGTGGGAGAGGATGTGACAGGGCGAGAGCAGGGAGAGGCAAGGGGGCCCTGGAGAGAGATGGGCCAGGAGAGCTAAGGGGGCTGGAGGCAGGGACCTAAGGACCTGATAAAGGTTCAGCTGTATCATGGGAACAACAGGAAGGTGTTGATGAGTTTTCCGATGGCAGGGGAGTAGGGAGGGGGGTGAGGGTGAGGACTGAGGAGACGATTATGTGGCTCCTGCAGTGCTTCAGGTCAGAGGGTGTTGTCTTGGGCAAAAGTGATGGTGCCGGTCTTCAGAGCAGAGGGTGCGTTGACAACTCTATAGGAGGTGATGGAGACAGATTGGATTATGGGGTTGGATGGGCAGGGGGGGGCGAGGGGGACCGATGATAAGATGCCTCCCAGGTCTCTGGCTTGTGCAACTGGAAGGGATGGTGTTGCCATTTGCCGAGACAGGTTTGAGTTTGAGGTTTGAGTTTGGAGGGCCTTTGAGACAACCGGAGGAGGTAAGATGAGTACCTGGACATAGGTGGGGGTAGGGGGCCTTTCTGGGAGTCTCGCCATCCCCACTGACAAGGAAATGAACGCCCGAGGGGTGAAATGACTTAGTGAGTCATTCCCGGTGAGTCCAGGCCCGAACGTGCTGAGAGCGGACCTGTCTTTCCAGAGTTTGAAGCAGAGGAGGTGGACAGCCCAGAAAGTTCCACCTCGCCTCTCGGCTGGCTCCCCCAGCAGGACCCTGCGCCGGGCATGACTGAGCAGGAGCCGGAGGAGGCCCTCGGAGATGCTGAAGCCGGACAGAGCCCCCCGAGGTTGGAGTACGAGGCTGGTCTCTGCTCCGGGGACGATGGAACCACCAGCCCCATGGCTCTGGGGTGGGATCAGGCCGCAAGCTGGGTGGCCTCGGGCAAACAAGCCAGCGGAGACAAACTTCCAGAACGTTCTGAGGTCAACCCAACTGTTGACCTCAGCTCTGCAAAGTCCTGGAGCAGTGGGACCGTGAGCCTCGACCACCCTAGCGACAGCCTTGACTCTACCTGGGAAGGAGAGACGGATGTCCCCCGGCCCACTGCCCTGGAGGAGACTTTCCCCAGCCGCCACCTCCTGCACCCGGATGACAGAACTGGAGGCAGCGTTGCTCTAGCAACGGCCACGGAATTCCAGGACTCCTCAGCACCCCCAGCGCAGAGCCGCCAGGGTCCTGCAGATGGATGGAGGAGAGGCTCGGCCCGTCCCCCCTGCCCTCAGCCGGGGGACCACCCCTGGAAGCGTGCACGGATATCACCTAAGGCGCTCCCTTCGCGGTTCACCGGCTCCATCAGCCACCTGAGTCCCCCGCCCAGGCCAGCCCGGCAGGACAGGCCGCCCAGGCAGGGAGCCACGGTGGCTGGCCACTCCTCTTCCGATGCCCCCCAGTATGGCCGGGGGCGGCTGAACTACCCGCTCCCGGATTTCTCCAAGGTGGGACCTCGGGTGAGGTTCCCCAAGGAGGAGAGCTACCACCCCCCCAAGGCCAGGAGGCATCGCCAGCAGCCTCAGGACCCCATCAGACCCCTCATCTTCAAGTCACCGGCCGAGATCGTGCGGGAGGTGCTGTTGAGCAGCGAGGAGGCCTGCGGGGGAAAGGACCCACCTCCTGCCCACCCCGTCACCAGGGTACCCCAAGAATTTCAGACGCCGGAGCAAGCCACCAAACTGGTTCATCAGCTCCAGGTAAGCGGGACGCATGTCTGTGGGCGTGTCGCCAAGGCACCTGCTGCTGTCCTGGGAGGGTTGCGGTGGTTGGGCGGGGGGTGAGGGGTGGCCTGCTGATGGAGATGCTACCTTATCCATAAAGAGCATCCCAAGCCCTTTGCTCAAAAAGAGCAGGGATCACACTCAGGGATGGTCTGCGTTTGTTTTTAACTTCTGTTATGAACACAGTGGAAACATACAAGAGGAAAAACAGTAAAAGGAGCCCCATCTCCATCACCCAGTGTCCACCCGTTAACCTGTCACCCCGGCCCTGGCAACCGTTTTCATCTCTGGCGCCGCCTCCCCCCCACTCCCCCTACTGGAGTATTTTGGAGCAAATTTCAGGCATCAGACCATTTTCTTTAAAAATATTTTAGTACCTACATGGAAAGAGAAAGCTTCTCCCTTAAACATAACCACAATGCCATTATCAGAGCGGAAAGTTAACACCAGTTCCTAAGAGCATCGATCCCCAGTCCGTGGTCAGCTCCCTCCCTGTGCCTCAGAAATGGCTTGTTTGCTTTAGTAGGTTTGAAATTAGGCTTCAGACACAGCTCATCGATTGCATTTGGCCAGTGAGTCTTGCGGGTTGTGATCACCTGTGTATTCCCCCTCCAGACCATGAGCACCACGCAGGTAGGGAGATTGGGGCAGGAACACACCACGGTGGTCCCCTCAGGAGGCAGGGTTGCCTGCTGGCCTCTGGGCTGTGATGCGAGTGGCCACCGATGCCCTTGCCTGGAGCAAGCCCCTCACTCGGGGTGACAAACGGCGGCAGCCTCAGGCTCTCGCTCCTTCTGTGTTCGTGTGATGGACATTTTCTGTAAAGGAAAGCTTTCCCTCTCCCGCTCCTCGGTGACCAAGGTCTTGTTCCCGCGGGAAAGACGGGAGAGATGCCGATTCTGCCCTCATGACCGGTTTTCAGAATGGTGCGTCCCTTCCCTAGCAGCCTGCAGAGGTGACCGGTGACGTCTGCCTTTGCTTTCCCCTCTGGCATGACTTGTTTTAATGACGCTCTTCTGTTTCCTTTAAGGAAAATAGTGATCCTATTTAGTTGAGTAGATGCAACTGTCATTTTCAAGTCCTCTATTTTTCTACCAAGGGAACCCTTGATTGTTCACTCATGCAGCCACTAAAATGTACTTACTAAGCACATGCTACATAAGCTGCGAGGGGGCGCGGAGGGTAAGGGTGAGGACAGATATGGGCCTTACCCCCAGATCCCACAGACGGGCCGGGGACCTGGATGTGCGTGTTCCGGTCCTCCGTGATGGGGAATGTCATGCTTGGTACCACAGCCCGGGGGCCCTCCTCCCTGACTCCTTGTCGGGTCGGTGGGAGGGCTGCTGGCTGAGTTGTCCCGCTGCCTCGCACACCTCAGAATTGGGCCACAGGGCTCTGTGTTACACGGGAGCCTGAAAGAGTCTCCCAGAAGCCCCTTTGGGGGTGGGTTCCCTGTGGGGGCCTGTCCGTGACCTCTTTGTTGTCCCTGCCCTGCAGGAGGACTACCACAAGCTCCTCACCAAGTATGCGGAGGCAGAGAACACCATCGACCAGCTGCGCCTGGGGGCCAAGGTACGGCTGGGTGGGGGAGGTGGGGGAGGCGCGGGCCCTGTCCCCTGGGGATGATCCTTTCCCACAGTTTGCCCCCTGCCTCCCGAGTCCTGCCTCCTGGCCATCGAGGGGCCCAGCCCTTCCCTGTCCTACCGCAAGGTCACTTGGTCTGTGACTTGACCAGAGGTCTGCAGACCCAGGCTCCTTTATTGACGTTCTTGAGTCCTAGATTCCAGGGTCCCCAGGGGCTGCACCAGAAGCTCTCCTCCTAGATGCGCTCTGGGTTAAGACCCCCTGGGCTCCGTTCCTGAACCCATTATTGCTCAGCTGTGTGACCTTAAGGCGGACCCGTGGGCTCTCTGAGCCGCAAGGAAGTAGCTCAGAGTTTCTTCTCAGCCCCTGGTGCTTGTTTCCTGGCCTGATCCTCCCTGGGTCCCCACTCTGCCCTCCTTCTTCCTCACCAGTGACCACAGCTTCCCCCCTCAGCCCCCCTCTAAATGCAGAGTGAGTACCAAGTGTGTGGCAGCGGAGCATGCTGGGAGAAACCCACCCACCCACAGACAGCTGGCTGCCAGCCCGCCCAGCCCCCACCCCAACTTAGGAGGTGGCTGTGGGGCCTTCTTGTTTTTCGGGGTGAGGCAGGAAGTGAGACCTCCCGAAGCCCTGTGGTTTCCTGCCTCCCCTCCCACCTCTTGCCCCATCAGGTAGCCAAGGAGGAGGGGGCGGAGCTGAGAGGCAGAGGTGCAGACTCTCCCTTCCCTGGCCTTCCCTCTCAGGACCCCCACATCCTCTGGACCCCCACATCCTCCGGGCCCTCCCCCTGCCACAGGGCTGCACTCAGCCTTCTAGAAGTGCTCTGAGTGTGGGCGGAACTCGCCAGATGAGAAAACGGAAGGGGCCGGTGCTGGAGCAGTTCTCTGTCCCCACACCAGCCTCACACACAGGCAGGCCCTTCCCATCCCACCCCCTCGGACACGTCTGTACAGGGGGTTCATCAGACCTGTCTCTGGGCAGCCAGGGGGCTCTGCCCGGTACCTGAAGCCTCCTCACAGCTCTGAGCTTCTGAGCGGACTCAGGGGTGGGAGGGAGGGCTGCTGGGAGGACAGTAGAGGGGCTGGGTGGGGCCACATTCTCATGACTGCAGGCCCCAGAAGGTGCTGCGGAAAGGAACTGTGATCCTCTGCAAACCCGCAGCGCCCTGTCTTACAGATTGGGGAACTGGGGCCTCAGGAGAGGCAGGGGCCACCAGATGTCACGGTCAAGGGCAGAGGCCCCCCGGCATCTCCTCCCTCCTGGCTTTCCTTCTGTCTTTTACTGATGAAGGGGAGGAGTCGGTATAGGGACCTGGCTCTTGGCCAATTCTGCCATAGAGCTGGGGAATATTATTGTTGTGAATAGTGTCACTATGGAGGTGTGGCCCAGTGTGTACTGGGTGCCCCGGTGCCAGGCGCAGCGCAGACAAGGGCAGGGTGGACACGGGGGGAGCACGGCCATAGTGCTCCTCTCATCCCCAGCCCAGTGGGGCCTGGGTCTCCCTGTATGCGGTCATCTCTGGTGCCGAGACCCCTCCGGAGGGAAGCCGGGCGAGGCTGGGAGTGGTTCGGTGTCAGCTCACCCGCTCCACTTCCTGGGAAAAAGCCTCCTTGGCCTGTGGATTCTCCTTAAGAGAAGGGTGGGCATTGTCCGCTGGAGCCTTCTAGAAGCTGGACACCCAGTCTCATAGCTGCCCTGGGCAGCAGGAAGGCAGGCTCTCCGTCCCAGCGTGCTGAGGACACGGGGCTTAGGAGGGGAGGGGACTCGCCTGGTCCCTCCACGGGGCCTAGAGCTTCTCGCCAGCTTCTTGCTCTCCCCAGGGCTCCGGAGATTCCACCCTGGGCAGGGAGTGGCGGTGGTCCCGCTCCTCCAGGCCCCTCAGCCGTAGTGACCTCCCCTGGGCCTGCGGAGCCCCTCCCTCTGCTCCACGTCTGACTGGGGAGGGCGCCAGGCTGGGGATGTTGCCCTGGGCACGCAGGCCGGGCCTGGCAGAGGGGAGCCAGCAACAGTGGGGACCCAGGGGAGGAGACTGCCTTTGCTCGTTGCCAGGAGGAAACCGAGGCTCAGCCAGTCGGAGGCCTTTGCTCAACATCCCACGGCTGGCAAGGGATTAAAGGCTGGGGATTAACCCTAAACCTGCTTCTTCCCAGGCTGGGGAGCCCCGCAACATGGCAGACATGTGGGGCCAGACAGAATGATGATGATGGAGTAACCATAGCAATAATAACAAGTGAGGTTGATGGCCACCGTCCTAGGGAATTAATGTACCATGGGGGAAACTGAGGCACAGAGAGGTTACGTGATTTGCCCCAAATCACTCAATAAATAGGTGCCAGAGCTGGGGTTTGACCCAGCAGTTTGGTTCCAAAGCCCACGACTACCACCACGCCGTCTGGCAGAACCAGGCTCGGGTTCTACGGCTGGAGAGCTGACCGGGAAGTCCCTGGCCAGGCCAGAAACCATCCCTGGATCGGGACTGGTTGAAGGGCAAGGAGCCCGAAGGTCAGGAGTCACTGCCTGGCTCTGTTCTCTACACCGTCAGAGAGCCAGGGTTTATGGTGACCTCCCATGTTCCATGGCCACCTCCCTGCAGCCTCTGTCCCCCGAGTCAGTGCCTCTCAAGCTGCCAGGGGATCTGGGAGGCTGAGGAGACCAGAAATTACCCCCCAAAAAAGAATAGAGGGGTGGCGGGAAACTGCCTTTTCTGAAAGTGTATGGTTTGAGGGCCACTAGTGGGTCCAAACGCCCCTGGTGGCGGTGGGATGTGGGGGGCTTTGGAGCCTGAGAGGTTTCTGTGTTCAGAGAAACTGAGGAAACACGTCCCATTCCTCCCCTCTCTCCCCTTCTTCCCCCCATTCATAACGCCCATTAGCATTTTAAAGGCTGGGAGAAACCCATCTGTGAGTGTAGTCAGTTATTTAACTCTATGTTTCCCACACTCACTGATTCCCGGTCACTGACAAACCCTCCTGGGGGAGGGAGTCAGCCTGGGGGAGCAGCATGGGACACTGAGGCTTTAAGGGGCACCTTAGAGCCCAGGGGTGGTGCCTGCTGTGCTCTGGAGACAGCTAGGTAGCTGCCCACACCACCCTCAGCTCTCCCTGCCCCCCGCATCCTCCAGGGCATCTGCACAAGCCTTTGTCCCCTCTATCTCAAGCTCTGCTGATCCCCAAAACAATAAGGCCTCGAGCTGGAAGCTGCTTAGTTCCTGTGGCTCCTCAGGTTGGGCCTTGGCGGGCCGGGCCTGAGGTTGGGGAGGGACAGCTGAGAAGGGGAGCACTGAGGTCTGGGCTTCCCCCAGATTTGGGTCCCCCTGGGAGGAGAAGGGTTCTGGTAGGCAAGGCCTCACCGTGGGGTCTGAGCAGATGGCTGAGGGGATTATTAAAATCCAGCTTTGTTCTCTTTGAGGCTGGGCCTGAAAGAGGAGGAGGCAGCTGGAGGCGGAGTGTGGGGTGTGGGGTGTGGGAGGGGGGTAGGGGGAGAGTATGCCCCCGTGCTGAGGCAGGGCCATTGTCCCTCATGTTGGAGCAGATTTTTCTGCCGCAGCCTGGACGTGAAGAGCAGCTTAAGCAGGGAGAGGCTGCCAGGGGTCGGGAGCTCCTTCCACCAGCCCACGCCGGGCTGCCCTCTCCTAACCTCGGGGAAGCAGGGGAAGTGAGATAAGCAGGGGACACTGAGGCAACCCAGGGGAGTAGCTTTTCCAGGGACCTGCCTTGGTAGAGGAGTGATCTATGGTGCTGATGGTGATGGTGGTGATGATGGTGATGAATATGATGATGGTGATGATAATGAAGGTGATAATGATGATGATGATGGTGATAATGGTGCTGATGGGGATGAATAAGATGATGGGGATAATGCTGATGATAAAAATGATAATGGGGATAATGATGAAGGGGATAATGGTGATGATGGTGATGATAATGATAATGGTGGATGTGATGATGATGATGGTGATGATGGTGATAATGGTGATAAATGATGGTGTTAATGGTGATGATGCCATAGTGATAGGTATTGCAGTAATGATGGCGATGCTGATGGTGATAACGGTGATGAATGATGATGGCAGTGGTGATGGGGGTGGCAGTGATGATGGTGACCAGAGTGGTGACAGTGGTAACAGAGGTGATGAAGGTGATGATGAAGGTGAAGGTGCAGTTCACTGGACACCCGCTGTGCACAGAGTTAAGTCAGCTGCTCCGGGACCCAAAGGCGGGCGTGAACACAGGCTCTGCAGAGCTCCCACGCGAAACCGGGGATCAGCGAACTTTCTCTGCTGAGGGCCAGGCAGTGCAGATCTTCAGCTTTGTGGACCACGCAGTCTCCATGGCAGCGACTCAACTCTGCCGTTAGAGCATGAAAGCAACCAGACGCGACACCTAAACAAATCAGCATGTCTGTGTTCACTAAAACCGTGTCCACAACACACCATGGTTTGCCAACCTTGCTGTAACCGCCTGCACGGTGCGTGGGTCTCTGATTCCGAGCGTCAGAAGTCTGCCTTGGCTGGCTGCCTGACTCCAGACTTCCCGCTCCCACACTGGGCAACTTAGCACGTCGAATCTACCCTCAGTGATAGCGATCTGCCACAGCGGAGAAAACAGTTCATTTAGCTGTTGTTTTACTCATTGACGCAAAGCAGCCATTCATGGCTGATCATTATTATTAGAAAATTTTCATTCATAAATATTATATCATTATAATACAATTATACTTCCTCTGTGTTAAATATTATATTAATAGTATGGCTATAGTATAAATTATTATAACAAATATTATTTTAAAATTATCAGTAAAAAAACAACAACACATGGACTTTGGGGCCAAAGCCAGTTTCTCATCCCAGACCAAGGATTTATGCGCTGGGATTTTGAGTAGTGACGTCACCTCTCTGAGTCCCAGTTTCCTCTTCTGAAAAAGTGGGCTGATGGTCCCCGCCCTGCCTCCCTTTGGGGACTCCCATGTTTGACTTCCCCACCCTAGAGCTCCACTAACAGGGAATAACACATGCATGTGTGTTGAGTGTCTGCGTGGGTTTGCCCCAATCCTGACCTGGCCCTGCCTGTGCCTCTCTCCCCAACAGGTAAACCTGTACTCGGACCCTCCCAAGCCCAGCCACAGCATCCACACAGGGATGGTGTCCCAGGGGAACAAGGTCCTGACCTTCACCATCCCCCACCCCCATGCTGTGGAGCGCTGGCCTGGGCCCACTGAGACCCCACAGGCCTCCGAGGCCTCAGGTGAGTCTGGGAGAGGGGCAGGCCCGGGCACTTGGCTCACCCACGGGGGGCGCTGGCTTCACCCGGGCAGAGAGGCGTGTGCGGTCCCTCCCTGGGCCCTCGGAGGCTAAGAGGTCACATGGAGATGTGGACAGGGTCTTGCTTTAGGCTGGAGCAGCCGGGGATGCCCTCTCTCTGCCACTTGGCAGCGGGGTGATCTGGGGCGAGTTGCATGACAAGAAAGAGTATTGTCACCGTGGAGCCCATGTGGGGACCAGGCCCTGGGCTCAGCCTTGCCATGCCTGGTCCCACTTAATCCCCCATTATTCTCCGTGGCTGGGTGCCTGCGGTGTTCCCCATGGACGGGTAAGAAGACCAAGGGGCAGGAGAGGCGAGCCCCATGTTGAAGGTCACACTGCCGCACAGGGGAGGGTGGGATTAGAACCCGCATCCTCCTGAGGGAGAGCCCACACTGTTCCTGGAGCCCCAAGCCTAGCTGAGCGCCAGCTGCGTGAGACGAGGCAGAAGCAGACCTGGCTCTCTGGCTCTCTCCGGTCTCGGGGAGCAGCACTGCCCAGCCCGTTCCTGGGAGCCTGGGGGGAGAGGGCGTGGCCAGGAGATGAGTGATGATGGAGGCAGTGGTTTGCAGGTGCAGCATCAGGGTCTCAGCCCCAGGAAGGACCATTCTTGGCTCCAGTGTCCCGTGGTTGTGTATTCCAGGGGGGTCATCAGCTCAAGGAGACCCAAGCCCCTCCTCGTCCTCCAGTGCGCCCACCCCAGGGTGTCTTCCGGAGAACCCGGGCGTCGCCCCGGACCAGGCCTTGGGGGAGCGGACCCAGGCACTGGCTTCTCAGACTAGACGGTTCCTGGCCAAGGTGAGTGGAAACCCCGCTTTGCCATGTGGGGCATCAGTCCCCTGGAGAGAGGGGGGCCTCTGCCTGGTTAGTGGAGGAGCCCCGTGAGGCTCACTGCCCCTCCCCTGCAGTTACCCTGATCCTGCCTCCCCTGGCTTTAGGGGTCACATGGCTCCCGCCTCCTCCTTGTCACCCCGAGCTAGGGTTCACTCCCACACCACCCAGGTTGTTAGTTCATTTCATTACAGAAATCAATTCTCAGTCCCCCCTCAGAGGGCCTTCATGTTTTCATCCCACCGTCCAAATAACAGTGGATTGTTTGCAGGTCTGTTTAAAAGTGCACCCTTGGCCTTATTTCAGAAGCAGTTAGAAAATGCGTGCATTATAACCACATTATGGGAAAGGAAGTGAAAAACTGGAGCAAAGGGGAAGAAAGGGTAGAACAAAAACAGAGTATTCTATTGGACCCTGAACACTGTCGGATTCACGTTTGGCTTTGAGCTTCCTGGTTGTCAGTGCGGAAAGGGCAATGGAGTTGTTACATACATGACCACGATCAGAAAACTAATCTCTTCAGTGACACACCAGCATTCTTTTTAAAAATATATATTTTATTGATTTTTTAAGAGAGGAAGGGAGAAGGATAGAGAGTTAGAAACATCAATGAGAGAGAAACATCGATCTGCTGCCTCTTGTACACCTCCGACTGGGGATGTGCCCACAACCAAGGACCTTTCAGTCCTCAGGCTGACGCTCTGTCCACTGAGCCAAACCGGTCAGAGTCTTTTCTTTTCATTTCTTTTCTTTTCTCTTTTTTGGAAACAGCTTTATTTAGATATAACTGACTCATTTAAAAGGAATGCTTCAGTGATTTTTACTATATTCACAGTCATGTACCACCACCACAGTCAACATCAGAACATTCCCATCAGACATACGAAAACTCACATCCATGAAGCAGTCACTCCCCAGCCCCCCTTCCCCACCCTTGGTGGCTGCTCATCTACATTCTGTCTCAGTGGGTTTGCCTATCCTGGACATTTCATACATTAGTTGTCCTTTTGAGTCTGGCTTTTCCCCTTAGCGCGATGTTTTCAGGCTCATCCCTATTGTCAGCATGAGTGTCACCGCCTGGGTCCTGTAACGAGACATTTCTCCTGGTCCCGTGTGCTGTAAGGCGAAGCAAAGCCAAGGTCATCACACCAACCCGGAGCTGGGGTACCAGCTGATTCCTGGTGATCCCGAGCTCTGCTATCTGGTCCAGGAGCCACCGATCACACGGCCATTGAATCCTTGACCTGTGGCCAGTCCACATTGAGGTGTTCTCTAAGTGGAAAACACACTGGATTTCAAAGACTCCGTGTGACAAAAAGAACATAAAATATCTCACTGATAATTTTGTATATTGATTGCATGTCAAAATAATATCTGAGCTTTACAAAATATATTCTTCAAGTTAATTCACCCTTTTCTACATTTTTAATATGGCTACTAGAAAATTTAAAATTACATGTGTAGATTTTTAATACTTTTATTTTGTTATGTAGATTTGATGATATAACATGTTATATACATTTCTATGTTACTTTTCAAGCCTGATCTAGATAGAGGTTTCCTAGAAATGATCCCCGAATCATCGTGTGCTGCAGTGTGGTCCGGGTGGGGTGGTCTGGGTGGGTGGGGTGGGGTGGGGTGGGGGTGGAGGAGTATGGTAGGAGTGAGGGTGACAGTTTAAATGTCTATCTGTGGAAGATAGTGCAGACATGAAGAGGAAGGCACGTGTGTATGTCCTGGTGAAAACATTTAGATGCACACAGTACGCAGGTATCGTCAGTGAAAAGTCTTTCTCACCCTTGCCCTTTGTTCCAAGCAGCAATGTTCAACACGCTCACACGCATGTATAGAAATGGTCACACAAGCAGAGGGTACCTGGACATTTTTCATGTCCCACACTGGCAGTAAATTCACTCTGTTCCAAGACTGAAGGAGGCAGAGAGTAGAAAACCTCCCTCCCATCCCTGCCCTTTCACCACCCCGTTTCCCCCAGGAGTAATTAGTGTTTCCATGTCTTGCATCCTTCTCCAGAGAGCTTATATACAAGCAATTGTATTTATAGTTTTCCTTTTTTATTTGCCCCATATTTTGTACAGATGGTAGCACACGAGAAACACTGCCCTGGTCTTGCAGGCATTCATACATCAGAACATACACATGTGCCTTCCTCTTCTTGTCTGCACACTGTTCCTCAGACAGGCATTTAAACTGTCCCCCTCTCTCCCCCCCTCCCCGCTCCCCTTTTCCGGACCACACTATAGCAAATATGCTGCCTCATAGGCCTCCGTTCACATGAGTGTGTGCTTTGCTGTCCATACATTCCTGGAGGTTCCCCTTTAATTTTCCCAAGGTGCCATGGCCGAGGTCGGGGATGAAGTCAGCTTCTGGCTCGTGCGCCCCCGGGCTTGGCAGACACCCACATCCCGAGGCGGGACCCGCTCCGCGTGCCAGAGCGCAGATGTGGCTGCGGGCGGGCGGGCGTGGGCAGGGCTGCTCCTCCAGGGCCCGGGTTCAGGGAGCGTGCTTCCTTCTCCCCACGTGCAGGTGGAGTCCTTCGTGGGCCTGATGCAGGCCGGACGGCTGACGCCCCAGGATCAGCGCAAGGTACCGTCCACTTGGGGGGATACCCTTAGAGTTAGCTGCCAGATAACTGCTCTGCCCCCCATCTCTGAGCCTCAGAAGCCTCTGCCGCAAGACGGGCCAGAGAATCCAGACACAGCGTCTCCTTTCTGGAAAACAAAACAAAACAAAACAAAAAACGGCCCCTGCTTCCTTCCCATGATAATGATCATTATCTCGCAATAGCTACCTCTTATTAAGCAACGGCAGGGGTGTGCCAGGCACCGTGACGAGCCGGTTAAGTCCATGATTTCATCTTATCGCCATAAAAACCCAGCAGGGCAGTGACAGCCCTCAGCAACATGTGACTGGGGTGCAACTGCATCCCGGAGAGGTGACTTGGAGGTCACACAGCTGAGAGATGGCAGAGCCTGGTCTGTGTGACTCCCACATCCAGGATCGTCATCCCTGCCCTGCGTGGCTTCCCACCAATTACCCCGCTCTGGGCCACCGGAAAGAGGCCCTCTCTTTTCTTTATTATAGCAGTAATTGCCCCAGACTGGAAACTAGCTGGGGAGCAGGGGCTGGGGGAGACCCCTGATCTAACCATTCTGGACTTGGATATTTCTAGGTAATTGTCCTATGTCACACTTGGGTTTCTGCTGCATCCGCCAGCATCTCAAAGGCAGAGCTCTCAGAGCTGGGATTAGAGGGTCGGGGTGGTGTGTGTGTGTGTGTGTGTGTGTGTCAGTGAAGGGGCATTTAGCAGGGTTGTGGCAGTGTCAGGGGCCGTTCCCTCCCAGGTGTCTCTCCTCTCACACTGTGACCTTATGTGTGCCTCCTGCTGGACAGACCCCAGGGGAAGCCAGCGTGAAGGGCACTCGAGGCACAGAACAGGATGGGGGGAGAGAGGCCCAGGAGGAATGGATGCCATCCACCTGGTTTAGAGAAAACATAATGTGGGGGTGTTCCCCTCTGTTGTTGTAGAGACATCATATGCATTTACCAATTAACGAACGTGAGCTATGCATTATGTTATCTCACCGTGTGGATGACCAAGGACCTTGAATGGGAAACCATCCATCTTCTTTACCTCTACCCTAACTCCTCCAGACACAGGGAGGTTGGGAGCTATTGGGAGACCAAGCTTGACTGGGGACTGTGGGGACTAGATTGTCCTTGGCCTCAGTCTGTCGTCAGCGTAGAGTGAGTGGAAGGGGATGGCACTAAGTCAGGGCTATGGGCCCACCTCCCGTAGGGTTAGCCGTGTGTTCGCTGTGATCACATTTAGTGTGCGGGTCGCGCATGAGCGTTAATGCCCGTGAGCTCTGGAGCTGGAGGGCCTGGGTTCAAATCCCGATGGCTCACTTGCTCACTGGGTGACCATCGCCAGTAACCTGTCAGGCCTGTTTCCTCTTTAAACGAAGAGGGCAACGTACCCCTCTCCTTAGGGTGTGTTTAAGGGTAAATGGATAACTGGAAGTGCATTAGCACCGGGCCTCAATGCTCGGTGCTGCTACGTATCACTATTAGAGGTGTGATGATGATCACATCCTGCGTCAGGATAATCTGGAAGGATTTGGGAAAGAGTCACTCAAGTTCCAAAACCCACTGTGTGGCCAATCAACAATGAAGACTGTGGTCTCTCAAGACCTAGGTCCTTAGCGGGGGACACTGTGAGAGCATATTTGATACTGCAACTGTCATGGAACATCGGGGTTCTTAGAGTTCTCTTCCCCGGGAGGGATTGGTGCCGAGGCTCCACACCACGCCTCTGCGGCACCAGCCCGATGGCAGATAGCTCCACCAGGGGTCCCCACCGCCACCTCCCAGGGACTCGGGCCCCGAGGCCTCCGCGGGCCCAGGCTGAGGGCCATGGCCCTCCCACGGGCGGTCTTGCCCGCGGTGTCTGCAGGGAGGGCGTTCACAGGGGCTGGGCGCGCAGGTCTGCCTCACCTGGTGTGGTTGCAGGTTTTCCAGCAGCTGAAGGCCGCCCACTCGGCCCTGGAGGAGGAGTACCTGAAGGCCTGCAGGGAGCAGCGCCCGGCGCCGTGGCCCGGGAAGTTCGATCCTGGCAGGTACAGCTGGGGAGGGAGGCTGGGGGGACAGAGCGGGCAGGCCTCATTCTCTCGGTCACAGGAGGGGCACACTGCGTTCTCGTAGTGTATCCACTAGGGCAGTGGTCGGCAAACTGAGGCTCGAGAGCCACAGTTGGCCGCTCTGTTGACTAATGAGTTTGCCGACCACTGCACGAGGGGATCAGCCAAGTCTATTCGTAATTAGGCACGTATTCCAATGGGTGACTAGTCAAGGCTGAGATTTGTGTCTTCTGGTCTCCCTGCAGGGGGGAGTGACCTTAGAGAGAAGAACTGTAGCCCCTCGTTGGAGAACGGGGAAACTGAGGCAGAGCAGGGAGGGATTTGTTCCAGGCCCCACAGCCTGTGGGTGGCAGAGGAGGACTCGGGCTGAGGCCTCTTGATTCCCAGACGTGCCTGATGCAGCTGCCGAGCCCAGCGCTCAGAGAGGTGTTTCCCCTTCCAGGGAGCTGGAGGCGGAGATATTCCAGCTGGGCCTGCGCCTGGAAGAACTGAAGGACCACATGGAACAGAATCGGCAAAAGCCTGAGCGAGCCGGATCAGACTCACCTCTGGACAGCCCCCTGGCCACACCCTCCCGTCACCACCGGCCACCGTGCTTGCCTTCTCCCTCAGGACAAGCCCACACGCTGGCCACCCAGACCCCCTGCCTTGAGGTATCTCTTTGCCCATCATATTGGTCCGTCCTATTCTTCATTTCTTTATTCATTGACTTCTTTCCTACATATTTATGGAGTGTGCACCCCTCTGCCGGGGCCCACACGACACACGGTGGGAAGTCAGTGGGAAGCACAAACATAGGTGGCTTTTACCCTCATGCAGTTTTCTGTCCAGCTGAACCAATGACACAGTTATTGAGTTGTGATTTTGATTAGTGGTCTGCAGGAGAATTATGGGGTTCTATGAGAGTAGATCACAGGGTAACATAAGTGAGTGGGAGGGAGTCAGAGAAGCTTTCTTTGAAGAAGGAATGTGTAAGTGAGGTCTGAGAGTGAGGAGGAATGACCAGGACAGAAGAAGAAAAGCTGTCCTGCAGGGGACACAGCCAAAGGGCCTGTGGCTAGCGTCTGGGAAGGGAAGGGGCCTCTGAGAGGGGTGGCTGCAGAGGCAGGCAGGGGCTTTATAATGTAGGGGCTGGGGGCTCACATCAAGCATTTGGTCCTAACCTGCCAGGTTTTTAATTTTTTAAAAAATACGTATATTTTATTGGTTTTTTACAGAGAGGAAGGGAGAGAGATAGAAAGTTTGAAACATCGATGAGAGACATCGATCAGCTGCCCCCTGCACGCCCCCCACTGGAGATGTGCCCACAACCAAGGTACATGCCCCTGACCGGAATCGAACCCGGGATCCCTCAGTCCGCAGGCCGACGCTCTATCCACTGAGCCAAACCGGTCTCAGCAAGGATTTTAATTTTTAAAATTTTTTATTTATTGACTTGAGAGAGAGAGAAAAAAAAAGAGGGAGGGAGAGAAATATCAGTTTATTACTCCACTTCTTTATGCATTCATTGGTTGCTCCTTGTATGTGCCCTGATCGGGGATCGAACCCACAACCTTGTTGTAGCTGGACAATGCTCTAACCAACTGTGCCACCCGGCCACAGCTGACCTGCTGGGCTTTTCAACAGGACATGACCTAAGAAGATTTACAGGTAGGTCAGTCAGAGATAGGGAGGTGGCAGAGCAAATGGAAAGAGGCACGTGAACTTGAGAGATTAGAAGGCACATTAGAAGATTGACTGGCCTTGGACTGGTACTGAGAGGGGAGGGAGCCAAGGATGACCTCCAGGCTTCCAGCTCTTGGTACTGGATGGGTTTGGGGACTGTTCACTTAGACAGGCGCCCTTGGACAGGGGCTGTCCCTGGAAGGGGCTTTTTAGATCTTTCTCTACTCCACGTCACAGCCCCTGAGAGGTGATCATGATCTGTGTTTTGTGGTGGTCGCACAGGTGACGAGGTGGTTTCTGCCTCCCCTCCTGTGCTCCTGGCCACCGGTGCTGGGAGAACATCTCTGTTGGGATTGGAGCAGGACAATGCTGCCTGCTGCGGGGGGTGGGGAGGGGGGTAGCGGGGCCTGGTGGAGGGCGGGCACTGCTTGGAGGGAAATTCTCTCACATTCCTGCCCCAGTTGGTAGGAAACTATACCAGACGCTCTCTCTTGTACTTGCTGGTAAAAGCCCGAGTACATGAGGCACTTCCATGCTCCCGCAGGGCAGGTGTTGTGGGGGCTTGCATGTCCATCCTGGAATGGAGAGGGGTCAGGAGAGATGCTTCCGGAAGGAACTCTGGGTTGAAATCTCAGCTCTGCCTCTTACTTCTGTGTGACTGGGCAAATCATTTGCGCCTTAGTTGCATGTCTGTAAAATGGGGCATAACAATCGTATGTGTTGGTGGGATTGTTGTGAGGTTGATACCTGTACAGTGTCTAGCTTGTAGTAGGTGCTTAATTAATGTAGGCAGTGCCTACATTTTGCACACACACAAAAAAGGTGAGTCTCACCTATATTTTACTCTTCCATTCCAGCATGAGGAAGGTCCTTTAAAAAAAAGTAAAGTTTAGCCCAGCCAGTGTTGCTCAGTGGTTGAGCATCGACCTACCAACCAGGAGGTCACATGCCTGGGTTGCACACTTGATCCCCAGTGTAGGGCATGCAGGAGGCAACTGATCAATGATTCTCATTGATGTTTCTCTCTCTCGCTCCCTCTTCCTCTCTGAAATCAATAAAAACATATATTTTTAAAAGTCATGTTTAGGGTATCTGCTGAATCTCTGCCCCTCCTCCTTTCTGGCCCCCAGCCTGACGCTCCCGGCACTGACCCCCGCGTGTTGCACGTGGACATGGAGGCGAGCCCTGCAGGCAGCGAGGTGGAGGACCGGCTGCCGGCCCCTCTCAGGCACAAGGAGCTGCAGGTGGAGCAAGACTTCCATGGGCTCCTGGAGCGGTGAGCACCCACCAGGAGGGGAGCCGGGTATTGGGCCCCATGGCTGGATCTTGGCTGCCCCTGCTGGGCAAAGGTCATGCCCCGTGTGTGTCCTTCGGCAGGTACCTCAGTGTGAAGTCCCTCCCAGAAGCCCTGAGGGCGGAGGAGGAGGAGGAGGAAGAGGAGGAGGAGGAGGAGCAGGGCAGAACCCTGGAAGTGGACGGGCCGGCTCCAGCTCCGGGGAAGGCGCAGACCGCCAGGCTTCCCTCCCGGCAGCTCCCGGTGCGAGCGGAGAGAAGTCCCGGGACCCCCCTCGAGTATGTCTGTGAGCCTCCCCCCCTTGTCCCAGACCCACTCTGAAACGACAAGGGTGCTGACTGTCTTAGCGAGTTAGACCGTCTTTCACGGTGTAGGCGTGGCGTTCCTGCCTGTAGCTCAGTGGCCCTGGAGATGTGGAACGTGCCCATTGGCAGCGCCTGGCATGGCTGTGGGCTGTGGAGTGTGGGGTGTGAGTTTTAGGAGGTGAGAAGTAGCATTAAATGGCAGTCTTCTCCTCGTCGGTCCGACCATCAGAGTGCATCCAGGAGAGTCCCAGTGAGTGCTGGCATGTCTTTCTTGGGCTTCCGAGAGAGAGAGGGAGAGAGAGAGAGAGAGAGAGAGAGAGAGAGAGAGAAGCTCTCGGGCCTGAGCCTTCAGCAGGCAACAGGATCTATTTAGGTAGAATACAACAATATTGTCTTCCTGTTTGTTTTAAAGTTGCTTTCTGTTTGCAACACAAAACATCGGTCTTCTGTTTATAAGGGGGACAAAATCTTGCTGAGTAGACTGACGTTTGT
>PVJN01030903.1:0-25301 GCA_004026805.1 Lasiurus borealis | reverse complement strand
TGGTGGTTGATTTTAATATAAATTCTAGGCTGCGGGCCAGACTGCCAGGCACGCCCTCCCGGTCCCGCCCTCCCCCAGGCCCCGCCCCTCTCTCTCCCTGCAGCCCGAGGCCTCCTCCTTCGCTGCGCTCCGCGTGGGCCGGCGGCGGGGCTACTACCGAGCCGGCTCCTCACCTGCCCGAGGAGACTCTGAGAACTAGTCGCTCAGAGGCACAGCACGGACGCTCGCAGCGTCACCCCCTGCCCCCCCGAAACAAGGAGGTCCTTCCTGTCACCACAGTTAACTACTCTGAAGGTGAGAGGAGCGGCCGGTCCACAGCCCTCCAGCTTCTGAGGACGCTGTTCCCCTGGCAACCGAGCCACGCCCCTCCCAGTCTCGCGATAACAGGAAAGGGCTGTACCACCCAGAATTGAGACGTGGGGGCGGGGCCGCGAGGAGCCGGGGCGGCTCCGCTGGCTGGTGGGTGTTTCCGGAGGACCGTGTGGGCAGGGAGTGAATGGTTTGTTCTGCATGGAGTCTGAGCTCGGGCGGGGATGTGTGGGTGGTGGTACGGCTCCGGCCCTCGCTGTCCATACGGTGCTGGCCCTGCAGGTCCGTTACCCTCTCTGAGCTCGTTGTCTCCTCTGTAAAATGGGGATGATAACGCAAGATTGTGCAGCTCCGAAAGATCGTGTCTGTGAAGTTCTTGGTAAAGTTTGGGTGCCATATAAGTTAAAAATTAGTAATTGCACAAACAGGGCTACAGCCTAAAAAAGGGTAAACGTGATATTTGTGGTTTCTGGCATTGTCAGTGCATGAAGATTCTTTGGTTTAGTCCACGAACTGATTTCCTTCATCCCCAGTAGCATGAAATACCTGTGTTTTGTTTTGTTTTGTTGTTTGTTTTTTCCCAGGCTGCGCAGCGTTTTACAGTTTACAAGGCATTTTTCACATACTTGGCGCCTTCATCTTCGTTTTTCTAGGTGGGCAGGATGTGGATTCTTCAAGTGGTTTTCAGCAGAGTAAATAGACAAAGGTTAAGGGAGTTCCTCAAAAAACCACAACTACAGTCTAGGGCAGTGGTTGGCAATCTCATTAGTCAACAGAGCCAAATATCAATAGTACAACGATTGAAATTTCTTTTGAGAGCCCAATTTTGTTAACTTAAACTTCTAACGCCACTCGCCCAGGCTGTGGTATTTTGCAGAAGAGCCACACTCAAGGAGCCAAAGAGCCTCATGTGGCTCATGAGCCGCAGTTTGCCCACCACGGTTCTGGGGCAGTGCTGGCTGTAAATACCGCCCATGTGCTGCTAACCCTGCATTTCTATCTCCAGCCAAGACTTCTCCCAGGAACTCCACACTGTTGTATCTGACCTGTGACATGTCCACTTAGACATCTTCACATATATGTAAGAAGCATCTCAAAGTTCACATCAAAAATCAGTCTTCTCCACAGTCCCCTCCACCACCACCACCACCATCCTCTTAATCCATCTCAGTGACTGGTAACTCCATCCTGCCAGACTCAGACCAAAAACCTTGAAGTCATCCTCAATTCCTTTTTCTCTCACATTCTGCAATCAAGTTATCAACCTGTCATCTCTATACTCAATATATATCCAGAATCCAACCACTTCTCACTGCTTTCAGTGCTTCTAGTGAGGTCCATCCTGCCATCGTCTCTCGTGTAGATTTTTGCAATTAACTTTTACTGTTGTCTCCCTTGACTCCTGCTTTCAAACAGCAGTCTGATGAAGCTTTTAAACCCTAAGTCAAATCATGTTACTCTCTGCTCGGGCCTTTCCAGAGCTTCTCATTTCTCACCATCTTTACAATGCCCACCAGTCCTGAATGACCAGGCCCTCTCCTCTCTCAGACCTCCATTTCTACCATCCTTTCTTGGCCCACTTTGGTTCACCCTCACTGTCCTCCTGGTTAGTACTATTTCAATACAGCGTTTCTCAGGAAATTTATGTTTTTCCAAATTAAAAAAAAAAAACTGGGAAAACTGGAGAAAGTATTCTAATTCTCCTATAAGAATTAAACCTTAGCCCTGGCTGGTTTGGCTCAGTGGATAGAGTGTCAGCCTGCGGACTGAGGGGTCCCAAGTTAGATTCTGGTCAGGGGCATGTGCCTTGGTTATGGACGCATCCCCGGTGAGGGTGTGCAGGAGGCAGCTGATAGATATTTCTCTCTCAATGATGTTTCTGGTTCTCTGTCCCTCTTACTTCCTCTCTGTAAAAAAAAATCAATAAAGTATATTTTTTTTAAAAAGAATTAAACCTTAGCAATCAACACAGAGATGTTACTGAGAAAATCCACCCACATCAAGTTGAAAGCAAGAGCAGGAAATGTTGATACTCTGAGTCTGAAGTTGAGGTCAACATTCCAGAATCTGGGACAGGAGCATCTGGAAGAGATGTGGTCACAGTCTGATTGGTCATTTGTGCTTGGAATCGTTACAAGGATGTGTTCCTGGTCCTGTCTGTGGCTAACCATATTTTATATTGCAAATAATATAAATATTAATAAATTAACACTCATTGTATATTTTATACAAATTCTATGAGTGTTGTTCCAAGAAATAAGTTTTGATTTAAAATAAGTCCTTAAAGTGGCAATTTCCAACTCATGATTCTGTGAAAAGCTGTTAACCTTGCTTGGAGATATGTATGTTACATTATTCAAATGGCACCCAAAAAGATGGTCTGTTTATTCTCCAGTATTTGAATATTTGCTACAAGTGGCAATTCTTGTAAATACTTCTAAATTTAAGAGTTCTTACTTTTTAAACAAATGTTTCAGGTATTCATGATAACAAGAAAAGAATATGAAGGTGGTTGGAAGTATTTTAGAATAACAAGGGTTTGATAACTCCTGGCAGTTTTGATTCTTTAATATCTGTTGGGAATTTGGAAACACCACTCCTTGTTGTTCCTGCAATACAAATAACACCCCCCAACACACACACACACACACACACACCCCAACCCATTCCTTCCTCTGCTTAGAATACAGTTGCCCAGCTATTCATGTGGCTCACTTTCTCTCTTCGCTCAGTGGCTTTTTCAGGAAGGTCTTTACTGATCACTCTACATAAAGTAATCTCTGCCTCTCTTCTCCTTATCCTCTGTTTCCTTGACTCTGTCTTATTTTTTTATATGGAGGAGAAATACCATTGTTTGGATTCTGATACTAAATAGGTAGTTCAGGAGTCTAGGTGATGGCAATGTTTCTGGCCCACTGACCAGTCTCAGTCTCAGTAACTAGAGAATAGATAATCCTCAAATGCCTGCATAATTCTAATATTGCAGAAATAAAGGCCATTCTTTCCTGTGTGTGTGTGTGTGTGTGTGTGTGTGTGTGTGTGTGTGTGTGTGTGTACTAATGGTGTTCATCAAGAAAACAACATGTTGCCCTGGCCAGTGTGACTCACTTGGTTGGAGTGTCAGTCTGTACACCAAAAGATTGTGGGTTCAATTCCTGGTCAGGGCATAAACCTAGGTTGCAGGTTCGATTCCCAGGCAGGGCTTGTATGGGAGGCAACAGATCAATATATATCTCTCACATCCATGTTTCTCTCTCTCTCAAATCAGTGGAAGGAAGGGAGAGATAGAGGAAGATAGGAAGTGGGAGAAGAAAGGAAGGAGGGAAAAAGGGAAAGAAGGAAGGAAGGAAGGGAGGGAGGGAGGGAGGGAGGAAGGGAGGAGGGGAAGGAAAGGAAACATGATTTCTTGGGTATGTGGAGGAGGGGAAAAAACTAACTGAAATTGGGGCTGTGATCAGTGCTTATGATTAACTGGTGTTTTCATTATTTAAAGTGTTGCTTTTAAAATATTTTCAACATCAGCCTGCAGACTGAAGGGTCCCGAGTTTGATTCCAGTCAAGGGCATGGACCTTGGTTGTGGGCGCATTCTCAGTAGGGAGTGTACAGGAGGCAGCTCATCGATATTTCTCTCATTGCTGTTTCTAACTCTCTATCCCTCTCTCTTCCTCTTTGTAAAAAAAATCAATAAAATATATTAAAAAAGAAAAGGTAAAATATTTGCAACATAAGATAAAACAAGTTCAATAAAAACTTAGTCTCTTTACTGTCAACTTTCCAAACTAAGTCCCCATTGATTACATTTTGCATAAAACTCATCTCATCTTGGGTTGTTTTCTGTCAGTCTCACTTATTTACCTCCTACGGGCTTCTGTTTTGCAAACTGCTGAGAAGCTGCATATGCCTTGAGAGCAAACTTTTGTGCTGGTTTCTGAAATATTGTGTTCAAAAAACCCAAACATATTCTAGAAGGTATTGTGCCTTCCAAAATAATTCATAAAGACTTCTTCTAGAGTCAAGTTATTTTAAGCTAAAATTCCCCTGGTCTCATTCCATGTTGGGGACATATGGCAGTGCTGGTTTCAGAGTTGGGTGTTTTTTTGGTTTGTTTTCAGTCTCTCTCTCCTCTTGACATTCTCCTTCTGAGGAGAGTCAGATTTTGAATGAATGAGAGAGAGCCCACATTGAATTCCATCTGGGCTGCAACTCCCATTCCAGTCTTGTTGTCCCAATTTTCTTTTTCTTACCATAAGCATCAGCCAAACGCAGCAACACACTGGAAGAGGGACCTCATTAAGCCTCGTAGATTCTCCAAACTAGATGAAATGGTCATTTCTTTTTGAAGGGCAGTTAAAAGTGTATGCCACTGGGCATAAATAGTGAGTCTGTGACTTAGTGTTATTTATAAATAACATTTACTAAGTGTTTAGAACATGCTTTAGATGCATTATTTCACTTTTCTTGATAACAGCCAGGGAGGCGGCACTATTATTATCCAGATTTATAGTTGAGAAGCAGAGCATAGAGGGAATAAGTAATATTCCTAAAGTCATTCAGGAACAGACACTGGAATTCCAACCAGACTGCTCTCTTCATCTCCTCACTGAACTCAAGAAAAGAGGTTATTGGCATCCACTAGATGGTGCTGATTATCTGTTAAAAGACAAAACTGGCAGCTGCTCTTTCAAAAAATTCACTTTGCTTGGATTTTAGGTGTGATTCAGGAAAATACTGAAGTTACTGTATGTTTGAACTGTGCTTGAGTATATTTTTAAATAGCTATCCAAATAGGAAAAGTGAAAATTAGATCTCAAAAAAACAGAATGGATTTTAAAAAATATCTTGGTACATATTATGAATACCTAATATCAAATACCGTTGGTGACTTGCACAGACTTAAAAAGAAATCCATGTTTTATTTCATTTACCTCTTTTACACAATTGCACTTCCTCCCGCACCTGCCAATCCTGCTGGCCCACGATACCATCCATGTAATCAAGACTCATGAAAAGGGAAGTAAAGAAAGCCTTAAAGAACAAAAAATCACAATCTGGAACAACTAATCCTGTCTTTATTCAAATAAAAATGCACTTTAAATGTAATGCTAGAGGCCCTGTACACGAAATCCGTGCATGGGTGGGGCCCCTAGGCCTGGCCAGCAACCAGGGCTGATCAGGTTCCCCACCTTCCGGCCTCCACCTTCCCTCACTGCCCATGTCCGCCTCCACCCATCCCCAGTTCCCTGTCCCAGCCCAGAGTCTAGCCCCAATCAGGTGACTGGGACCTGCTGGCCAGGGGGAAGAACTGGGAGGTTGGCTGGCAGGCCCAATCAGGCACTCAGAGCCTAATGGCCAGGGGGAGGGGCCAACTGCCACCATGGTGGGCAGATGGCAGGCTGATTGGGGTCTGTCAACGTGGAGGGGGGGAACCCGAGAGGTTGGCCACTGGCCCCAAGGAGAGAGCCGGCCCTCTGGCCCCCTGGGAAAAGGGCTGTGTCCACTGCCACCTACCCCTGGTTCCCATCCCAGCCCCTGCCCAGTCCGATCAGGCGATTGGGGCCTGCTGGCTGGGGGCAGCTGCTGCATTAAGCATCTGCCCTCTGGTGGTGGGTGTGCATCATAATGACCTGTCATTCTGGTCGCTCCAGGCAGTCCTTCGTAATGGTTTTTTATGCTTTTATATATATAGAATATATAGAAGTGCTTAGTACTTTTTCAGTAATTTTTAGTACTTAAAAAGCTATGAGTGAATCTGCTGAAAAATAGGCTCTCAGGTTTTGTTCATAAGGATTTTTTCAGGTGTTATTTTAAATATTTATATTAGTCCCTAGTCCCTGATTAAGTAGGTCTGGGGTCCAGCCCAGGAATTTGCATTTTAACAAGCACCTTGATGATTTGGTGCATTAGAACCAGGAATGCACTTTTAAAAACACTGTCTTCACATTTGTGCCCTAAAGGGCAAACAGGTGTCGCTGCTCCGAGAGGCCCCGTGGAGACCCCTGGAGTTGCGCAGCACAGGGGCCCTGAGCAGAGACAACTGTCAAGAGTGAGCTCGAAACCGAAAAATGTTCTCCCTTCCCATTGTTTTTATTCTGAACCTTTCCTTCCTCTTCCTGTCTATTGTGGAGTGCTACATAGAATCAAGTTCTAGTTGGCGGATGTCTCCCTCCCACCCATTTTAAAAATCAGGGGGGAAATCTTGCTACTTCTCAATATTGATTAGTCCAAACACATGATACCTTTTGAGTTTTGTAAGTGAAGGGAGTTAGCCTGAGTATTGTCGTGTGACCTTGTTTAACTTGTGATATGAATATCAGTATGGAAAAAACTGTGCCAAGGGACTATGAGATCCATAAAAATCAGCACGCGCGCGCACACACACACACACGCACACACACACACACACACACACACACACACACATAGTGCAGCTATACATTTATGTCCCAGGACATTAATAAAAGCTTGTTCTTTAAAAAGCTCATTGAGCCGAAACCGGTTTGGCTCAGTGAATAGAGCATCGGCCTGCAGACAGAAGTGTCCCAGGTTCGATTCTAGTCAAGGACATGTAAGTTAGTTGCAGGCACATCCCCAGTGGAGGGTATGCAGGAGGCGGCTGATCAATGTCTCTCATCGATGTTTCTGGCTCTCGTCCCTCCCCCTTCCTCTCTGTAAAAAATCAATAAAATGTATTTTTTTAAAAATAAATAAAAATAAAAAGCTCATTGAAAGAAATAAATGAAAATGAAGATACCTACTGAAATCTGAAGGGTTTTGTTCTTGTTGGGGGGTGTGGGTTTTTTTTCTGTTCTGTTTTTGTTTGTCATTTCAGGGCAGCCCTCAAGAGATCAGCTCTGTGAAGTGACTCATTTTTTACCAGAAATGGAGAAACCTTTTTCCACTTCTTTCAGAGAATTGCCTCACAGCAACAGACTGCTTAACTTTCTCATTATACGGCTGGCCTCATAGTTGAGTTGCCTGCAGCAATTCTGTACCTGTAAAGAGTTTCCAGAAACTTCCCGAGGCTAGCCGAAGTCCCGTTGCTGATACCAGCTGAGATTATGGTGTTCTACTCCTGGCACGTTGCCCCTGCCAAAGGCATGCACAGACACTGCTGTGGATCATGGCTGAGGACTGTCATGCTTCATGAGTCAAGCTTGTTTTTCATTCCAAACCATAACTTCTGAATCAAGCTGGGTTTTCTGATCATATGTTTTTTATTTTAAATTAGTCTCTGGATCTATGTACTAAAATGCATTTTTAGGATATAAATTATAAAAAGCTTATTATATGAACCTTTATATTTATTTTTAACACAAGTTAAATGAACTTAAAAGCAATTCACGTTATCTAATACTTTCAACAGTAAAGAATTTAAATTTTTTTAAAAAAAGTAATTCACATTGCATATAAGAAATATATTCAGCCCGGCCAGTGTGGCTATTGATTGAGAGTCGTCCCATGCACCAGGAGGTTGCTGGTCACAGTTAGGTCACAGGCCCCAGGTTGCAGGCTCTATCCCTGACAGGGGGGCATGCAATAGCGGCCAATCAATGTTTCTCTCTTATCAATGTTTTTTTATTTTCCCTTCTCCCTTCCTCTCTCTGAAATCAATAAAAACACATTAAGAAAATCAATGCGTTCAACACGAATTAAGGGTCTTAAGCCACAATGTAGAGAAATTATTTTCCTCAGAGCTAACATAACAGAGATAAAGAAATGGGTCAACAACCACAGGGAGTTTGGTCAACAGTCAGGCTACCATCCTGGCATGCTTAGCATCTCACTTCTTACTTATTATTTTTCTTATTTCAAATTCAAAGTAATGTTTCTATCTGAACATACTATGTGTTTATTAGATTAGGAACTAATCATCATTTTGATGACTATTGGCTTTATTGTTTAAATCTTTTTCTTAATTGATCATCCAGACTTATTTAACAGGATGATTTTTCCCTTCATTTTATCCTAACAAACTAAAATTAATATTCTAATTTGGCTCAAAATTCATTATGTAACTCATACATTGTCACACAAAACCATTTTAAATGATTTATTAAATTTAAATGCATTCCTGGTTTCTCATCTGTTCTCCACTAAGAGCTGACCTGGCCTGGTGTCTTAACCTTTCTCACTCAGTCTGTTTCTTGTCTAGTAAAATGAGGGGCTGGCTAACGGTTTCTATGCCTATTTTCAGCTCTGAGGTTCTGTGATTATCTGATTTAAGCAGGCAGGGCTTTCTTAGGAAACACCCCGCTCACGTGCCCAAGACTGAACTACAACAATATTCATACCAGCGTAAAGGCACCTGTTCAGAGGGCTGGACTGCAGGCATTGCCTGTTTAGAAGCATCTGGGTACTGGTAACAGCCATCTGTCTTGTCCTCTGCAATCTACAAACAATAATTAAACAAAGCAAAGACACAACGGGTGTGCCCTATTTTTTATAGCATGAGGCAATAGAATGAACTGAAAATTGGCTTAGGTTTTATGAGATATGGGTGTGTATCCCCATCTATTGTCGATTCTAGGACAAGCCTCTCCATTTACCAGCCCACTTATTAAATAATGGGAAGGCAACTCCCAAACACTCTTCTCACTTTGTAGAAAAACAAAATGTTCTTGAGATTCCATATTGAATGTTTCACTGCACTGTTTAATAAAATGAGGATTTTCATTTCAAATAAAACAGCTTTAAATGAAAAAGGTGAGTTATCAGGCTCAAGTCACATCTGTCATCTATCAAATGCTCGTTTATCATGTATGTTTTGCTAAGATGACTTAATATATTTGTAAAAATTGCCAACTATTTTTTGTCATGAATTTAGAGACCATTACCTTGGCCAAACTTTTGGGAATTTACTGTTCAGGTGGCAAACTTGCATTCATTTGTCTACCTTTTATTGGCCACATACTCCAGTCAAATCCTCCAATAAGTTGTTTCTGGACAAGTGAGCTTTTCATTCTTTCTCTAACCACATCTAGTCACTCAGACATCCTGACAGGGGCAGAAACTAGATGGCCACTTGAATCCCTCTGGCTTTTACCTCTACTCATTTTAGACTGAAAGTGTCAGGAGTAAGGGGAACTTCTGAGTGCTAACTATATATATAGAACCTACCTACCTATTCACAATAACTAGTGGGAAGAAGATTGAAGGCCTTAGGGAAATATTTTTTTATCTTCCCATCTACTATCTACTGCATTATTTAAATTTAATCATGAAAAAGGACATTTGAAAGCACTTGTTTCTGTTCCTAACGTCTTCTTTATGGATTAGGCATTAAAAAAAACCACACACATACATTCTGTTCCAAGGTCTTGGGGAGTGGGGGGATGGAATCACTTCAACTCCTCCTGGACCTCAACTTCTTCATATTAAATTGCAGAGGTGGCATATGACTAGGCTAAAATCCTCCAAATTCCAAGTGCTAGAACTATGTGAAGTAAAAATTGATATTTTATGGAGGAAGAAATTTCCTGGACTTAAAGAAACATGCCATCTATCAAACAAAATCACTGAGGACGACACACACTCTCAAACTATTTTCACTTTCCTTCAGCACTTCGTGTCAGCCCTTGGTCATTCTGTCTCTCGTGAGGTGTTTTGTTTTGTTTTTCTCCCCTCAGTTGTTCATACCAGGTACACTTCATATTCCACTATAATCATGTGTATCAAATGCAATAACATTTATTGTTATGAATGAATCTTGTTATTGGTTCATATATTTGCAGGGAAGGGTGTCAAGTGACCCTGAGAAAGCACGGGCAATTGATTAAAGTGATTTGATGGCAAGGACTCTTAAACTAAGGGTAAACTCAGTGCAGAGTTAAGAAGCTGAACACAAGGCAGAAGACGACGCCTGGGAGTACTCTCAGCCCAGCTATCTCAATCTTGGCATTCCATTAAGCATTTTTTAACATTTATTCTGAAATGTCCCTATTAAAAAAAGGGGGAAATTATGAAGCAGAAGAAAATTTGGAAAATAACATCGAGAAAAACAGCTGCCAGGCATTAAGGATTTTAATCCATTCCCCAGTACAGTTTAATAATATGTGCCAAGTGGGTATTCAAAAATAGTCATAATAATGGTAGATGATAATGATCATCAGTACTTCAGAGGATGCAGTGGAAGAATTGGGCTGTAAGGCCTTCTGTACTGTTTTTAGCACTGTGCTTCATCTCTTAGGGCTAATGATGTGGCCATCTGTGCTTCTAGTTTCCCCATCTGCAAAATAGAGATCATATCATTTCCTACAGAAGTTTGTGGGCTGTGCTTTAATATCCTCCAGTGATACATCATATATAAATACAAAGCAGGCAATGAGAAGCCAAATGCTGCCAAGGGAAGAAACTTTAAGACAGAGGGTTTTATAAATTAAGATCTTCTAAGTAATAGTCTAATGGTTTGAAGTTGTTAATGCAAAGGTAGTTACATTGCATTCACTTATTTTTGCAGTCACTTTAGATGTTTTTAAGTGGATGGAAACATAATTAATAAAAAACTAAGTCTAAGGTATTTTAATTCATTAAACTCAATGTTTTATACATATTTACCTAAAATATTAATCCTAAGAATTTCTGAAGCAAACTAGCATTATTTACATTAAACTTATAAAAAGTAGTAATAATCCTTAAAAGTCCTTTAAAAAAGAAATACTTCTTGTTAGTTATTGAGAGAATATGGAGAAAAAACTAGAATTCAGAACAGCCTAAACCCCTAGTTCATACAGCCAAACCAAGTGAATTAGCTGACTAAACTAGCATCATTGAGTATATCAGCAAAGAGCCCTTGGCTGCTCTGACCCTGAAAGCCTAAATTGCCTTGTTTTCTCAATTTCCTTTGGATATGCATGTTTCTTGTTTTTTTCCTTTGATGGTGCATTGCAAAATTCAGAAGGTTTTTAAAGTTAATTTTTTTCTATACATGTAGATTATTTCAAAACAGAACGAAGGGGCTTACAAAAAATAAACAAACAAAAACAGTCCCAGAGACAAAGACTTGCCCTAATTTTAGCAGTCTCTTTTGGCATTCACACATCTCTACATTCTACTTAATATGTGTATTCTACTCTTTTGTGTGTTATCCATTTGGGATATAATTTGATCGCAACCTGTCATGGTAGATGAGGATACTATTCTCTTCCACAATCATTCCCTCAATTGGATGTGGAGGGGGACAGTGGAGGGGGAGGAGAGAGGGGCAGCAGAGCACATTCTGCTTCTTAATCATACATGTATGTGTGTGTGTGTGTGTATATATATATATATGTGTATATATATATATATATATATATATATATATATATATATATATCTCCTCAGCTGTGGGATTTCAGCCACAATTCCAGGATATCAGAAAAATCTATTGACCACCATGTTTTACACATAAGACGACCAGTAGAACTATTCTGGTCTACATACTTCCTCCTTCATATCTAGCAGGAGTGGAGCACTCATGAACCATTCATGGAATAGAAATCTTTCCTGTAACCTGATAGGTGAACTCCGAGGACATAGATACTCCCGACCCATGAGTCACCAAGGGAATACTATGCACTGATTAGTTTCCACTAACCAGGACCTACCTCAGGAGTTGGGGTAGAGCACTGTGAGAAAGCAGGAAGGAAATGGATGTTTAGGGGGTAATGGCACCTGCTACAGCTTATGACATGTGATCATATAAAAGTTCAGAATAATCTTCACAGTGACAAAATGTATTAGCCTTACTTTCCCAAAATCAACTCCTAAGAAACCAGTGAAAAGCTTGATCAAAATTTTAGGTACATTTTCCTTTTCAATGCAGTTTCAATTCTCTCATTTTCTTCAGATCTGTTGCCATTATTTCATTTATATTTAAAACTGGCGATAATTCTATTATTCTCTTTCAAGAGCCAGGGTGACGAAGAAAAGTTTCTCTCTCATCATTTTAAATAATCACACACTTTTCCTTTGAGAGAAACGAAATTCTACATGAACCTTAGAATAGTTTAATATAAAACCTGTTTACATCACATTTCTTCCATGAAAAGGCAAAAGCAAAGGGGAACTGATAATTTTGTTAGAGAAAACCAAAATAAACTATAAACATTTTTGTATATATGTTTAAATATGTAGAATAATAATAGGATATAAAATAGTGGTTCTCAACCTGTGGGTCTTGACCCCTTTGGGGGTTGAACGACACTTTCACAGGAGTCGCCTAAGACCATCAGAAAACAGATACTTACATTATGATTCATAATAGTAGCAAATTACAGTTATGAAGTAGCAATAATTTTATGGTTGGGGGTCACCACAACATGAGGAACTGTATTAAAGGGTCAAGGCATTAGGAAGGTTGAGAACCACTGATATAAAGGATAAAGTTTCAGAGTTGAAAAAGGATTTAAAGCCTAATTCCCCATTCAAGGTTTGAAAAATTCAGTGTAAAATGTAATTTCCTTTGTGTGAGTGTGTGATGTGATAGCTCAATTTTCATTTTGAGATCGTGGGATAATAGAAATAAGCTCAGACAGTCTAGGTATCCTTCTCTCTCATATATAACATGGTGTTGTGGTGACATACATGTGGAAACACCTGTCCTTGATGTCACTGCCTATATAGTCATCTCTTGTTCCATTTAATCCAGCCACCCATCCTTCCTGTCCACCTGAACCTTGGGGCTTGAAGCTTTCTCTTTCTTTCAAACATGCATGGAAATACCTTTGAGCCAGCCTGCAAGGCCCTGCCTATCTGGACTCTGCCAGACTCTACACCTGGGCTCCACAAACAGGGAAGCAAGCATACACAGGTTTCCTTTGCAATCAGCACAAGTCTTTATTTTGCTGCTTCCCTGGAGCTGTGCCTGGGAGGCATGAGGGCACCTTTATCTCTTCTCTCAACCATCCTCAATTCCAGGCAAGTTTTCCTGCTGAGGGGATATGGCCCCACCCTCCTCCATCCATCTCGAACTTTTGGCTAACCCAGGATTTCCTAACCTTAGCACCACTATTGATATTTTGGACCAGGTAACTCAGTGTTGTAGAAGGACTGTGTTTAGGCAGCATCCCTAGCTTTTACCCACCAGATGCCAGTAGCAACCCCCAACTTTTGACAATCATTACCCACTGCATCCCCACCACTTCCCTAAGGTAATGCATGTGACTGTGAAGAGCACAGCAAAAGAGGGAAGAAAAATGAGATGCATGAGGGAATATGCATTATCCCACCTCTGCTGTATTTTCTCACCTGTTCCTTAAAATGTACATCACGTTATTCTAGTACCTCCTCTGTTATGTGTATTACCTTTTGTATATAGACTGTAATGAAAAAGCATGCAGAAAGAAATTTAAGAGGCAGGAGATGTAATCACTAAATTCTGATCAATACAACCAAAAAATACTAGAGGGGAGATATTTTAGCTTCCAAAACCTTGTGTATGGACAATCTTAGATCATTTCATTTTCTTTTAACAGCCAGGAGCTCACACACAAGAAGGCTTTTGATGCTGCCCTGGGCATTAATATTGATTTCAATTCCTGTTTTATTCACATATTCTCAGGTTGTTAACTATGAATCTTTTTTCCTTTGGCTACAGAATTCTAACATAGCACAAGAGGTTAATATAAACCTACTAAATGTTTACAACTAGTTGAGGGAAGTTAATCCCTTTGCTGTGCTATTGATTCACATTGTATGTTGCTATATTGGTAGACTACAATATATGAAAGTATTAACCCTTTCCCTCCCCCAAAGTTCAGCCTAATAAAATAAGCTTTTTTTCCTGAGCATCTCAGCTCCCAATCGCAGCAGCATCAGCAGCAGCCTTGTGCACGCTAAGCCACCTCACCCTGGGGAGGGGCTGCTAAGAGCTCTGAACTCCCAGAGCTGAGATGGAGCAGCCGTTCCCCTGTCCAGTCAAATCACACTTGTGCCCGAGCTCCAGATGTTATTCAGCACACCAAGTGATTAACTTGCAGTTCCTTTTCCATGGATGGGGCCACACTGATTTGTGTATTTGTCCGTAGTTACTCTGCTTGCCTCATATTTCACCAATATAGGAAATTGTGCTCACTCATATTCACAACCTGCCTTATAGGTTTACAAAAAGTAGAACATTCTTTATAACATCTGCCCCTCCATTTTTTTTTTAACTGAGAATTATTTGGTTAAGAAATAGTCTAGTTTACATAGGCATTTTTTTCTTCAAGGATTCAAATAGTCTTTCGGCTTTGTGTAGGGCCTCAAATTATTATTATGAATATTAATATTGAAGTGACTGGCTTAATGCAGTTTCCTGGAAACCATTCCAATTAAACCCCTTAACCACTCAAAAAAAAAAAATGTAGCGGATAAGCACTAATATTGATAGATCTTTACTTTGTGCCAGGCATCATGTTAACACAGTTGATCCCATTTAATCCTCACAACCGGCCCATGAGGTATATTCTCATCTCACTTGTATTCCTCTGAAAACAGAGCTTGAGACAAAGGCTTTATGTGGTAGTGTTTTGGAGAGGTGATCCCTGAGGGCATGAATGGGAGCTAAAGAAACACAAACAGGAAAGGAAGTCAATAAGAATTCATTACTGAGACACCATTGTGGGCAGCGGGGACTTAATTCTGCCTGACTGCCTGAGTTATGGACAGATGCCTCTCACAATTGTCCAGCAGGACAGGACAGGGGCACTTATCCACCGGTTCCCATGGCACACTGATCAGGGGTCATCCAGGAGCAAGGGAGTTCTCACCGGGCAGAAAGCAAAGCAAGGCCACGACTGCTCTCCAGGAAGGGTGGGGGTGCCGCCAGCTGTGGTCCACTGAAGATGGGGCTCCAACCAGAGGTGAGGTATGTGAGCTGGGGCAAAAGACTCTGACACAGTGATCATCTTCCCATTTTACAGAGAGACAATCGAGACACACAGGGGTTACCTCAACCACTCAGGTCACAAGGCCGGTCCGTGGTAGAGCCAGGTCTCAAAGACCCAGGGTGCTCGCCATGTGCTATCAGCCCCACAACGTCAAGGAAGAGGAAGGCTGTACCCCAGTCTGCCCTGGAGAGGGAGCAGTCTTTCCACCAATTTAACACGGAGACATGTTCATGACATTCACTTAAACGCTGCATAGTCTCCTTTGGGGATTTATTTTTAAATTTGCAACAATATGCTGCTGCAATGCTGCCATCTGTGTTTATGGGGGGAAACAAATACTTTTCCTTTGAGATCATGTAGGAAGCCAGAGGTTCAGATGGTAACTGACACTTGAGGGAAAAGAAGAAACAAAAAAAATTACATAGCTCATACAATCTTTTTTGAGTTCGGAAACTGCTTTTCAATTTTTTATTAAAATGGAATGCTTCAGAGAGTATAGAAATACACCTGACAATGACCTATTAGAAGTCAACCATCTGCTTCAAACATACAGGAGAAATACCTACCAAATTCTGCCTCATCAGGTTTTATTCAGCTGTACATATATATTAGAATGACACCGAAGTAGATACAGTTGACAGATTCTTCTAAAGTAGACACAATTTTTCTGACAGATAATGTTTTCCCTTGACCAAAGTTGTAACAATTGTGAGGGCCACATATTAGCTACCAGGGCAAGGAGCTACGGACAGGACCGGACGGCATGCACACAGGGTCCAAAGGAAGAGCCCCGGGGGAGGGGGTGGCAGTCCCCGAGCACACAACACTTCAAGGAGACAAAACACACAGAGGAAGGGTCTGAGTTCACATTCAGGATTTATGAGACATCACAGTCAGGAGAGGAGAGGAAAAGGCGACTCCCTGCACAGTCCTGTGCTGCCTCCCTGGGACGGGGACCAGTGTGGTTTGAGGAAAGGACGGCCTTTGAGATGCGGTGAGCAAAGCCACTCTCCTTCAGGCTTTCTCAAGGCACTGGATGGACTCCCTTGCATGCTATTAACAACAACAAAAACGCCCAGGAGAAGCGCGCGGGCACCTGATTTGCACTCAGTAAGAGTAAGGTGTCCTCTGCAGCTTGAATTCAGCCTGGTGAAGGGCACCGGGGGACTTGAACCGCCTGGGAGAGGCCCCAGGGTCTAGTCTTGAGGACCCTGTCTTCCTTCCCTCTTCCATCCACTCAGGCTGCTGCCAAAACCTCCCTGGGGAAGAGGAGTGGGAGCGCTCACCTGGGATACTACATGTCGCCGTGGCATTTTACGATTAATTCTTTTTCCCTGGTGGGTTCCTCCTTTGTGTCCCAAACGAAGGGAGAAATCACAGTTGCATAAACAGCCTGAAAATGAGACTGGCCAGTGGGTGTTTGGGGCCGTCCTCAGGAGGGGACTGTTTCTGTCAGCCTTTCCCACCCTTTGGGGCAGAAACCACCTTTCGAAATCAAGCAGTTTAGCTTGATGTTTCCAGGGGACCTCGTTCACACTAAGTTTGCATTTTAAAATTACCTCCGAATTAACAAAAGTTGGCATGAGATCATTTTTTTCAATATACTTTACTTCTAATGACTGATATGTAGCACCTTTCAGGTGAGATCAAGTGGGAAGAGAAAAGACTACAAGTGTGTGGACAAGACTAGTGTCTTTCTTCTCCCCCTCGAAGCTTCTCTCTCATTTGTTGAAAACAAATAAGTAAAATAAAACAAATAAAATAAGGGGAGGGAAAGACACAGTCAAGAGCTTGCAGTGTTTTCCAACCCAAACTGCAGACATGTCTTCCTGAGGCCACAGTGATGCCTGGGAATGTCAGGATGACCAAGGATAGATCGTCTCACGTACCACGAGGCACATCTATTGCCATGTCTGTCAAATGGGGGCAGAAGGGCCATTCCTTATCTACATCCCAGTGAAAGGGATGATAGGAGAAAATGAGAGACATATGACCGGGCCTTCTAAAGAAAAGGTGTCAAATGCCAAGTCCATATTTTCCCTGAAGGTACAGGTCCATTTAAATATATTTGGCCTACTTAATTGCCATCAAATTGGCATTTTCTTTGTGCCCACACCACTCCATAGTTATTTTGGGCTGCCCTGGGAGTGGCCCTGATCCTTTGAGCTCATGGATGCTTTTTCTCTCCGTGTATTCTCTACTAGACTCAGAGAACCGAGGAACCCCAGAAAACACACATGTGGTACCCACCCCAAGTCCCGGTCCACCATGCCCAACTTTTGTCTCCACAAAGAGGAACATGGACTTTACTAAGGACATGAATTACTGAGGTAAATATATGTATTCCCTCAATAAAAAGACATGGATTTTTATGTAGATTTCCCTCTCATTCAAAAGCATCTGGCCCCGACAGGAAGTCAGCCCATTCTGGCTGCAATGAGATCATACAAATCACAGGGCCAGAGTGAAGGGCAAACTGGAGTGGGGGAGCTCCCTGCTGTTCCCAGGAATTTTCAATCCTTGCTAGGAATCCACCTTTGGAAAAATGCTCACTTTATTGTTTCTACTCATCTTCCACTCCACCCTGCCTACCTTTGGCATCTTTGTCTGGATCAGCTCTTCTGGGGTGTTACCCAAGGGGGGCAGCAGCCGCTTTTTGCTGTTTCGGGTCTCTGAGAGCCACTGGGGAGGCAACTCAAAAGGACCAAAACCAAATTGCAGGGAGTACTTGCCAGGGAATGTCTCAGGTTCCACGGGGGCTGCTGAAGCCACCTGGGATATAGAGTCCACAGTGCCCAGGGGTGGCACAGGGGGTGCAGACTGTGGCCCCTGCTCCCTCTCCAGGCAGGTGCTAAGTATCTCCTTGGCCTGGAGGTCAGCACAGTCAGCGTACCTGGCTTCGCTCTCTTCCTCATCCTCCGTAGGCTTAAAGATCTGCTGCTGCCCGATGTGGAACATCTCCAGGAGCTGGCTTCCTGAGCGCACACTGGGCTCCAGGCTGACGTCGGCCAGCCCACTCCCTATACTTACCACGTTACGGCGACTATACCGGTGGTGTAGCTGTACTAAGGTCCCTACCAAGCACTTGCGGACAGATTTGTTCACAGTAAGAAAGAGCACAGGGTTTGCTAGCAGAGAGACTTTAGGCAGCCAGATGGCAGTGAGCAGCAAGAAGACGGAAGTGTCAGGGACGTTGAGCACAATCTGGTAGACAACCAGGGTAGTGTAGGGCACGCTACACAAGATGAAGACCATCACCATTGAGAGCAGGGTAGCGTGCAGCTCGGCCTCCCGCTGGGAGGCGTAGGGGATAGAGATGGTGTTCTGTGGAGTCCGGAGCGCTGCTATGATGACCTTCTTCTTCTGGCTGGCACTCAGGGCCCGTCGAATCAGTATCAAGAAGAGGAAGACCATAGCCACAGGCACAATGACCGTGGTGATGTTATAGACCAGAACGTATACCACGTGGCCCAAGGAGTTGCTCCAAACTTCAGAGCAGGTGGACATGGCATAGATGTCGGCCACATTGGTCACTGCAAATACCGGAATGCTGGCCACTACTGCATGGGCCCAGATGTACATCACCAGTTCCCGGGACTTGGCATCAGATATTTTTCTCTCCAGAGGGTACAGAACTGAGTAGTACCTGCAAAATGCACACATAAGATTCATTTCACAGGAGAAAGACGTGCTTTAAATAGGGGAATCTCTATTACCAAAAGTGGGAGAGATGGAAAAAAGGGTCAAGTTCTTTTATTCTGCCTAAGAAAGAGGGAACCATTGGGGGAATTGGGCAGCCAGACGTTAAATTTTGAGGATCTTGCTGTACAATTCATAACTAGCTTTACAGTTATTGCAACCAAGATTAAATTCCAAAGAATGCTCTCAATATAAAGGATGCCTCCATCTGCCGTAAAGACATCTACTTTTCAGTGTAAGGCTAATTTGTAAAAAATGGATATATTAACCTTACAGCTGCTCAAGGCAGGACCCAATATGAAGGATGAACTCTGACAAAGTCCTTCCACAAAATCAACTCACAAAAATTATGCCTGCTCCATAGCTATTGTCCCCGTAATAATCACTCAGTAACTCTTAAGAGCAAATAATAGATCTAAAATGCCTGCATGTAAAATTTTTTTTTCCTTCAAGCCTAACTTGATTATTCCATAACCACCTAATCAAAATTCAGAAAGCGCCCTGTTTCCATATCAGCAATGATTTGGCAGAACTGAGTAGTTCTTCAGACTCCATAGCCACATCTGTCAGGAAAGGGCTGCCACTAGCCCATCAGAATTGTGGTGATTACCAGAGATTAGCTCTGCCCACATCACTGCAGTCAGCTAACACAGGAGTCAGCCTTACAACCTTATTAACGTTCATTCATTCGTGAGGCCAACTAAACACGAATTCTTTCCTGTCACAAGGGTTTCTGAGCACCACCTGTGTGTTAGGCACTGACTTACAAAAAGAAGAAAAGATATACAGGGTTGTTTCTAAAGTTAATGGGGGGGAGGGAGCATAGAAACAAACAATTATAAATGAGGAGGTGATGGCTCTACTGGAGGTTTTCACAAAGTGGGTATGGGAAAGGGAGCACCTGAGAAAATGTCAGGAGAAGGTAGCACTGAGATGGAGTCTGGCAGGGACAAGCTAGGGGAGAACGCTCCAGCTCAGGGAGATACAATGCAAACACAACATAACCAGATGATCAGAGACGTAAGGAGCACAATGACATGTGTTCTCGATATCTTTCTGGGAAGGGGGGGGGAGGGAAGCGGAGAAAAATACATAAGTTATGCAGGCTCTCCATCTTATTTCTCTGCCTTACAGATAAAGGTTTCTACCCACGCATGAGAACATGCTCAGGAGTCCCTGGCTCTGATTCTTATTTGCAAACTGGCAGATAACGAACCCAGGCTTCCAGGCATTTTCGCTTCCATTATGTATTGGAAAATAGGCTGCAACACAGGCTCATTATACGTAATTTTGTTAGTGTATACACCTCTAGAAAATAATGCAGGAAGTGTGGGTGGCCTCCCAATTAACTTGCTGATTCAGTGCCATGAAACAAATACCCATGAAAGAAATTAGAGAAAGGATCATTTTCCCTTCACCTTCATGCACACCATACATAAGTTTACGAATAATTTGTATCTCTGAATAATAAAATAGGATATTACCAGTCTTATATGTCTACTAAAAGGACTTGTTTACCTTTTAAAAAAAAATAATGGCAAGTACACAGTAGATTGTCTGATGGAAAGAAAGTAAGGATTTTTTATTGTTAGCATATTTTCTTTTATAAGGCCAAGGGCTCAGAAATAACCTACAGTTATTTTTGCATTGATTCTAGGTATAACAGAAAGTGTTCAAAACAATGTGTTCTCACTCTTGTTGAATTCTATTCTTTAAAAAGTTTCAGGATTCGCTGTATTATTCACAATAGTAAGAAAAAATGGAAACGATCCAAACATCCACCAACTAATGAATGGAAAACAAAGTAGTACAGCCAAACATAGTACTATTATTTATCCTATATAATAAAGGAGTAATATGCAAATTAATCATCACTCTGTTACAACACAAGACACGCCCACAAGCCAACCAAGAGTGAGTATGCAAATTAATCCAACCAAGATAGCTGTAGCCACAGAGAGAGCAGGAGGGAGGTTTGGGTTTCCCTGGAAATGGAGGAAGCCAAACTTTCCACACACCCTGGCAAGCCCAGGCCTCCACTCCAGGCTACAAAGTTTCAATTATAGAAGATAAATAAATCCCAGATACAAAGGCCTCTGCTTGAGTTACTAGGGGGCATGGCTGGCCTGCAAACCACCACAGGCTCCTTGTCCAGGCCACCCCATGCCCCAAGGGAACCCCCATCTGATCTGGGACACCCTTCAGGGCAAACCCATGCACCAGGCCTCTATCCTATCTAATAAAAGAATAATATGCAGATTGACCACCACTTCAACACACAAGATGGCTGCCCCCATGTGGACACAAGATGGCCACCACAAGATGGCTAGCAGGGAAGGGCAGTTGGCAGGGATCAGGCCTACAAAGGAGGGCAGTTGGGGGTGACTGGGCCTACAGGGAAGGGCAATTGGGGGAGACCCAGGCATGCAGGGGAGAGCAGTTGGGGGAAACCAGGCCTGCAGAGGAGGGCAGTTAGGGGCAAACAGGCTGGTAGGGGAGCAGTTAGGTATCAATCAGGCTGGCAGGGGAGTGGTTAGGAGTGACCAGACTGGCAGGCAGAAGCAATTAGGGGCAACCAGGAAGGCAGGCAGGGGAGCCAGCAGTCTTGGATTGTGAGAGGGATGTCCCTCTAGGGGTCCCAGATTGGAGAGGGTGCAGGCTGGGCTGAGGGACACTCCCCCTGTGCACGAATTTTGTGCACTGGGCCTTTAACATATATATATATATATGCCTAAGCAACCATTACAGCAAAACTACTGGAACAACCGGTTGTCATGATGCACACTGGCCACCAGCGGGAAGACGCTCAATGCAGGAGCTGCCCCCTGGTGGTCCGTGCACTCCCACAGGGGAGCACAGCTCAGCACTGCTACGTCCCCTGAAGGGTCCTAAACTGTGAGAGGGATGTCCAACTTCCAGCTTAGGCCTGATCCCAGTGCTGTTTTCTGTAGAAAGTAGTCAGTCTGCACAATTCAGTGACTCAGAGAAGTGCAGGGAACTCTGGGTGAGCCTGCCTTTGTGCTTGACTCACCCACTCAATGGTGCTCACAGGACAGACTGTTAATGGCCCAACCCATGCACATGCAGCAGCTGTTGAAGTTCAAGCAGCAAGACATGCAGCAGCAGAAGACCATCCAGCCACAAGCCAGCAGTCAGACATCCCCTGAGAGGTCCTAGACTGTGAGAGGGTGCAGACCAGACTGAGAGACAACCCCCCCAACCCCAATGCATGAATTTCATGCACCAGGCCTCTAGTTAACCAATAAAAATAATGAAGGAAGTTGTTAAGAGGTTAGATCCTAAGAGTTCTCTTTATAAGGAAAAAAATTGTTCTTGTATATCTACACTAGGGTGGGGTCTCTCAGCCTGGCCTGTGCCCTCTCGCAGTCCAGGACCCCTAGGGAGATATAGCAGTATGCCAAGTGGCAGGCAGCCAGGGAGGAGCCTGAATTGGGGCTGGGCACTGCACTTGTCCAGGCCTGCTGTGCCTGCTGCCGCAGAGGTGGGAGAGGGTCCCATTGTGGCAGCTGCACTCGGCAGCCATGAGCCCGACATCTGGCTGAGCGGCACTCCTCCTGTGGGAGCACACTGACCACCAGGGGGCAGCTCCTGCGATGAATGTTTGCCCCGGTGGTCAGTGTGCATCATAGCGACTGGTTGTTCTGCCATAACAGTTGCTTAAGCTTTTATTATATAGATGAGATGATGGATGTTAACTAAACTTACTGTGGCAATCAGTTCACAATATATTCAAGTCCTCTATGCTGTACACCTTAAACGTACACAGTGCTGTATGTCAGTTATATCTCAATAAAACTACAAGAAAAAAAGGAATGAAGTACTAATACATGCTACAACATGGATGAACTTTGAACACATTATGCTGAGCAAAAGAGCCAGGCATAAAAGAACACATACTGTATAATCTTAATTACATGAAGTGTCCAAAACTAGCAAACATACAGAGATAGAAAGTATATTAGTGGTTGCCTAGGTCTGGGGTGGGAATGGAGAGTGAGTGTAATAAGCATGAGGCTGCTTTTCTTTAGGGTGATGAATCTGTTCTAAAGGTCAGTTATATTGATGGTGGCACAACTCTATAAAGACACTAAAATTCATTCACTTGTACACTTAAAATAGGTGAATTTTGTGAAACAAAGTGTATCTCAATAAAAATGTTGCTTAAAAAACTCTGAGAAGAGTCCACAATGTGGTCTCTTAAGACTTAAGACCTCACTAAGCAGGTAGTACAACGGGCAGTTGGAAGGACACCTCCTATAAACACAGTGGCTCAATGCAAAATTCATGAGGGCCGTAACTGCATCACCAGGGTGTAACTGACTTTTCACTGTGATATTCCAGTGCTGGGCAATGGTTCTTTCCAGATATTCAAAGGTCTGTTGTTGAGTATGGAAGAGACATGCGAAGTTACTATAGAGCAATCATGGCAAACTGCCATTGCATGGTACACATTTAGCTTGCTGAGGGATTTGAGTGTTCCATATAATATCTTTAATGCAAATTAATTGCAAACATTGAAAAATGATAGAAATCTAGATTTCTAATTTTTCTCCTAAGAAAATAGAGTCCTGCCCACTAGATCTAGATAGCCACAAAGCAACTATTAGCTGCATCTTCTAAGTGACTGACCCCAGTGAACATGAATGCATACACAATCCCAGCCTGGTCATGGCACCTGCCTTGTCTGATCCTGTGGATGGTGAGTTTCTAGTGAGAAAATTCCAGAGAGTTAGAGTGGCTCACAGCAAGATCTACAGACAATAAGTCTAAAGGAGAGTGTGTCAATTAGAAGCAAAGCCTAGAGACAGAGAGGCAAACATTGGTACAACCTATCCAACCAATGCCACAAGCAATTCATTTAATTATTCTTACTGCTGAGGAAACTGAGGCTCAGAAAGATTAAGCCACTTTGCCCAAAGCCACCCACCAAAAAAAGCAATGTTGATAGACTTCTGACTCCAAAGTTCCCTTTCTTAAGGCAACAACTTCTCCTCATATGCAGAAGCTTAGTATGATTCTGTCCCTCCATGCAGATGACACTAGGCAGCTAATGAAATCAAGGTTCCAGGCCTGAGAGGCTGAAAGTGACTCCACAAATGGGTTCTGCAATCCATACTCTCACAGGTCATTAAAATATTAAGCATGATTTGAATGAACAAAATGTTTAAAAATTCCAAATTCACCTAAAATGTAGTTAAATTTATCATAGGGTATTAAAGTCAGAAGAGCCAGTCAATGTTAACCCTTCAGCGACTTTTCCTCTCTGCAAATCTTCAAATCAAAAGTACTCATGACCACAAAATACTTTCCAATTCTTATTTTCTTATTTAACGTCAACTGTAATCATGATACACTAGCAACAAAGGGAAAAGAGGAGGTTGTTGATTACCAAGATCTTTAAACTCCAATAAATTTGACCAAATTAGGTATGCAGTAAGATTCATTTCCAAATGAATATCCTCCTAAAGAGAATGATAAGAGAAAACAACAACCATCACAATATAAGGCCTTGGAAATAAGTCCTCCAAAGGAATTCTGGCCAGGTCCAATTGGACTATCTAATCTTTTGTTAAATAACACTGAATTGTTCTCCTGTTCTTCCAGAAGTGCTTTTGTCCTACAGCGAAAGCCCTAATGGTGGAGTTATCAATCAGGTGAGCCTATTGCAACACAAATACCACCAATTCCAACCAAGCTGAAGCTACATCAGGCTCCAGAAGCTCTGCCCCACCATCATGATGTGACTCCCAATGTCACATCTTTTTCAATGGTCCTATTTTCCATAGCTGCTGTTAAGTTCACCTGTAATGTGTGAAGTATCTGTTCTGGCAATTCATTCTCTTTCTGTTGACCACAAAGTAAAATCGCGGAATAATGACTATTTCCCATTTGCTTCATGATGCTAATATTTCAATATATTGTCAAAAATTGGGCCTTCGGCTACCTGACCTTACCTGTCCAAGGCAATGGCAGGGAAGCTGAGGATAGTCACAGAGCAGAAGACTTTATGCAAAAATTTGACGACCTTGCAGAAGAGCATGGTGTAGATCCACCAACAACAGTGAGGACTGGTGCTGAGGATGATGTCGAAGGGCACACAGACCAGGCTGGCACAAATCCCCGAGCAGGCCAGGTTTTTAATGAACCTGTTAGTGACAGATTTGAACACGGTTGTGCGGCAAGTTGACCATAACACCATGAAGTTTCCTGGCCAGATATGTAAAATAAATAAATAAAAATAAAATAAATTTTAAATAAAAAGGAAGAAGAAAAGAAGGAAAGAAAACACAGGTTAAAAAAGACTGAAAAAACACATTTCAGAGTAGATTTCAAAGGATTTAATTTAAATACTTACATATTACATGCGAAAGTATTTAAATCATTTATATACATCTCAAAAATTCTGAAAGAAATTTCAGTGG
>PVJN01030902.1:0-25268 GCA_004026805.1 Lasiurus borealis | reverse complement strand
ATCCTTTTGACTTCATTTGGAATGTTACCAAGTGCCTCATGAATTTCAAAAATGACTTTTTGTATTAGCAAAGTAGAGAAGGTAGGGGGAGAGGGAGTTGTAGCAAAAAAAAGTTACTAGCCTCACTGTCTGCCCTCATAATCAGAAAAATGTTAAGTCTTTCAAAATTCTTTTATTTTTTGCATGGGAGTGGGGGGGGGCAAAGAGAAAGTATGTACACAATGTAATACATTATTAATAAAATAAAATAAAAATTCTTTTATTTTAAAACTAGAGGCCCAGTGGGGCTATCAGGGCCAACTTGCCCAGTCTCGGGGCGGTGAGTAGGGGGAGGGGACTGAGGGAGGTTGGCTGTGGGAGTGTACTAATCCACAGGGGGCAGCTCCTGCGTTAAGCATCTGCCCCCTGGTGGTCATTGCACCACGTCAGAGCTACCTGCTGGTTGTCTGTTTATAAAGGTATATAGATTTTACATCTTTAATCTATTCTAGCCTTCTTACTATAAAAAAGTACCCTTCTAAAAAAAGTAACCAAAACGTTGAGACAAGAATCATTTAGTTGCACTTCCTTAGTTCCTGACTTGTTTTGTCTTGTAGGTTAGCTCCATTCAGAACCAAATGCAGTCCAAGGGAGGCTACGGGGGCGGCATGTCTGCCGGGGTGCAGATGCAGCTCGTGGACACGAAGGCTGGATAGCCCACCCTCCCCGTGAGTACTCCCCGTTCAGACATGGCCAGTAGACAGACGGCCTTCATTACATCAGGCTTAAAAGATACAGACAGTTGACCCTTGAACAACACGGGTTTGAACTGCACAGTTCCACTTGTACATGGGTGGGTTGGTGAGTTGGTTGTTTTTTTTTCAATAAATACTGTAAATGTCTTTTCTCTAGCTAACTTTATGTAAGAATACACTATGTAATAATACATATACAAACTATGTGTCAGTCAACTTATTGGTAAGGCTTCTGGTAATTTATAATTATAGGCTATAACAGTAAGCTATTATTAGTATTTAAGTTTTGGGGAAAGAAACTTATAACAGATTTTCAATGGTACTGAGTGTGAGAACTGCCCCAATCCCTACGTTCTTCAAGGGTCAGCTATATTTTATTTTCCCTCTTTTTAAAAAAAATGGTGAACAAAAGGCAAAAATATTTTGCTTGTCTAAATGTTAACACATTGTGGATGGATCATGAGAATTCTCTCTTCATATTACATAGTGTTTTACAAAGTGTACTTTAAAAGTATTAGCTTATTAAAAATGTAACTTCATAATGCAATGGGTATTAATTTTAAAGCATGCCTTTAACATTTATGTAAAATTTTTTTTGTAGTTTTTCAATAGAAACTTATCTGGCCACTGGGTAAAGCTAGCAATAACGCTGCTGGTCCGCAGTGTGTTAAGTGATGGTAATAGGCACTGCTGCAGTTTGAATATTAAGTTTAGGCTCCTCCTTTCCTCGTGAAGAACTAGAAGTGCATTAAGACATCTGGTTGGGGAGGCGTGAAGATTCTGGTGGCAAGATGAAACTCAGGTGTCCTTTAAACAAGAGTGAAGTTATTATTTTTAACATTGGTACTGCACAGAATACTATGTGAAGTAATTTTATATTAAAAATTTACCAACTGTGCTGTTGATAAACCTTTCATTATCAACTTTTTAAAAGGATGTATCCCAAAAGTGTAAAAATAACTTGGATGTTTCCTTTGATGTTGTAGGTCATTGTGAATTTGTTTTCTCCTTCTGCTATTGTTTAATTTCTGTGTGTGATTGCTTTTCTTTTCAATTACAAAATGAAGTGCGATGGCGTCTTGTCCATCCTGTTGTGACCCTCCAGTGAGACGTACTGTTCTGCCGAAGAAGCTACTGTCGGACGAATCCTGCATTTCCTTCCGCTGGCCGCATGCCTTTGACTCCTGGACAGAGTTTCTTAGATTGTGGCTTAAATTTCATTTTTTATCAACATGGATCTGACCGTGGCATGATCTTTTCTGTGAATGCTAGCACTGTTTTTGCATTTTTTTTCCATTTTAACATTTCTCTTTCCACCCGCCTTATGATTTTATTAGTAAGGACCTGCTACTATTTGTTAACTTGTCACCATTTATGTATATTTTGGAAGGTATGAGACCCACAAGCACAATGATCATTGTTAGTCACTTGAAACTTCAGCAGAATGGATGTCTGCATGCCCGACGAAGCTGCTGCGTGTGGGAGCCGGGCCGGCGATACTGCTGCTATTAGAGAGATTAGCTGTGGTGCCAAGTCACATCGTGTCACACAGTGGTAACCTGTAGCTTATTAGAAACACGACTTTCGGTCTGTTTAGTGAGGATTCTAGAACAAGGCAAGTTTGCGTTTGTAAGGCCTTCATTCTGTTGTAAATGTTCACTATTTATTGGGGAGCGAGGGCCTGGCGGGAGCGGAAGGGCTGTGCATCCCGTGTTGTGGTGGCGCCTCCGTGGGGCTCTGAGCACAGCCGCTCATTTCCCTGCCTCGCTCTGCCGGTCCCTGTGCTAATGTCCCGCCGTCCGGCAGAGTGTGTGGAACTCCTGGCCTCTCCTGGCAGTTACCCCTGAAAACAGCCTGTCTGGTGACTTGGTGGAATTGGGGAGAAAACCTTTGCTTTGGTTGCAGAATATGTTTATTTTTCCACAAATTGTATTTCGGATGAATCTGTAAATGCTTCTCCTTCCCCACAAGGGCACAACATTTAGCCAGTTGGTGGTTTGTGTCTGTGTTAACATGTAAATCCTGTGTCTGGTTCAGGTCTAACTACATGTGGTCAGATTAACATTTCACGCAGCAAATGGAGGTTCATTGAAAGCTTAGCCCTAAGGAATTAGGTAATTAAAAGTGATCATCTTCTCTTCTGTCTTCTTTATCCTCTTTCCTTCCCCTTAGTCCCCAGCTCCTTGTGAAATGTAACTGAATAAATATTAGGTTTGTGAGGCAAAACATGAAAGCCTTCCCCCCAACACCACCCCCGCCCCACTTCCCCCCACAGGGGGCGCCAGAGACTCAGCCCTTGGGCTCCTGCGGCTTTCTGCCTCCACAGTGCCAGTCTCCAGCAGGGAGGATCTGTCAAGGAAAAACATTTGTGCTTAGTAACAAAAACACGTATTTTGCAGTTTAATAACTTTTAAACTACACTTCCTCTGGTCTCACTAATTCACAGTGGACACTGCATTCTGCAAAATGCCGGAGCCTGTGTGTTCGGCCAGCGACATGGCTGTGTGCCGCTTTCTAAGGCGTTCTGGGTTCTCCTGACCTTGCCCCACTGGTGCCATTTAGTCTACTTCTACCTGGACTTTAGAACCTTTTAGTACAACTTTTATACTTGTCATCGAACGCCTGGAACAACAGTCAGGGCGCCGTGGCCCCTCTTCCCTGACTCGTGATTTGCTTTGCTTTTCCAGTTGCTATTTTTTCCTGCTTCTCCGAGGACCAAAGTACTCCGTGTGCCCTGGAGCGTGTCTGCACGGTGGGCCGCAGGCTGCACTGTTCATGCCACAGGCATCACAGTGGCCACACTGTGTGCAAGGGCACATGCTAAGGAAGGTGCCAGTGAATCAAGGAGAAAATTACCACATCTTTTAGGCAGGCTCGGAGATACGTGGGGAGTGGAGGAAGGTCCCCACTCTCAGAGGTGGCTGTAAATGTTGGAGGTCATTTGGTCCCCCTAGCAACAATCTCATTTGAAATTGAAGCGAATTAAATAGGACAGACTTGTACTTTGTTGAAATACATGCTAATAACTGTTAAGCAAGGGAAAATGAATGAAGGTTTAACTAACGACATGGATTCTGTTATCAGTGACCTGCATTCTGTAAATCAGGTGCTTTCTCGTGATCTAGGATTGAAACGGTGCCAATGAGCATAGAGTGGAATGTTAGCTCTGGTGGTCAGATTCAGCATTTCCAATGCAGCAGCATCCCTGGCCTTTAGAAATACTGATCGTGTACTAGCTTTCATTTTGTTATTAAATGATTGCAGTTTCATTATAGAGAACAAGTTTGCCTTGATTTTGTTTAAAATGACTTCTGCTCAGTACCCAAAAGATAAAATTGACATATTTTTATAATATAAGCACACTTTTTCTTGTACATTGTGTTCATTCTTGAATAAAGTGAGTTCAGTGTTGGCTTGTAGATATTAAAAAGAAAGTATTGATTCAATAAATGTTTTCTTTCAATCCTGGTTTGAATATTCCTTTCAGTTTAGTTTTTTTCTTTCCAGGAATTATTTACCAGAATTCACTTAGAGCAGTGGCCGCCATCGGTGTCCAAGAGGTCCGAAAGGTTGGTGACTGCTAAGAGCACCTTCGTAGCATTCTTAGGTTTTCAGTTAAGACTATTCTCATGCAGAAATAATTTATCATTCTCTACCTTCATCTTATAATTTAACAAACACCTGGTCAGAATGAACATAGACGTTTGGAAATAGGCCTTAGGACTTGTCATTGAAATATCCCTTTTCTCCAAATTTCCATTGCCTGCGAACATCACAAGTGGCTTTTAACAAAGGAGGTCAGCCCTGGCTGGTTTGGCTCAGTGGGTAGGGCATTGGCCTGTGGACTGAAGGGTCCCGGGTTCAATTCCAGTCAAGGGCACATGCCCCAGGTTGTGGGCTCGATCCCCAGGAGGGGGTGTGCAGGAGTCAGCCGATCAATGATTTTTCTTTCATCAATGTTTCTCTCTCTCTCCCTCTCCTTTCCTCTCTCAAATAAAAAAAATTATGGAGTCAGATGCCTATTCAGTTTCCCATGCTGAAGCATTTTGTCCTCAGTTATGCAGGATTTGAATAAGAATTTTTTCTTAGCCATACTATCAGCCACCATTATGAGCAGTTTTGTTCCCAGGGCGTGTCTGGAATGTTTTGGGGCGTCACAACTTGAGAAAGGGGTGCTGCCACCTGGTGGGGTAGAAACCAAGGAGGTTGTAGCGTACAGGACAACCCCCACAATAAGGGTCTCTCCACTCCAGCCCTGAATGCCTGGCAGCCACAGCCCAGGAGCCCTGGATCTAGAGCACAGATCTGTGTGCTCACCACATGCATCTGGTTAGTTGGTCAGATACTGAGACCAGCTCAGTAGGTCTGTTACGGGAATTGCCACACAATGTTCTAAACTACAAAAATGGATGAGAAAAATATTAGAAAAAAGTATTTCAAAAACCTTTGATACTTGTAGTCCTCATCTTGTGGCCACACTCAAAGGAATTGGGTTAAGATGATGGTCCTTTTAAGGTGGAAGACTGACAATCCAGTAAGTCACCCCAATCAAGAAGGGAAGGAAGCACGGAAAAGCCCATGCTTGTGCACCCGCGCTCCTGGGCACTTGTCCAAGGGCGCGTCAGGTAAGCACAAAAAGGAGGACCAGTTTATAAGTGTCCGAGACATCACCTGGAATTGGCTAAAACTTGTGAAAATGCAAAAACCTACAAAATCTGACAGGAAAGACATTCAATCCTCTTGTTACGACAGGCTTTCAGCAGACTGCAAAGAAAACGGCTGAAATTTTACCTTCAGTTTATTGTCTCCATCCAGAATGGCTCACCAAGAGAACTTAGACCATTAAATGACTCGGGTTAATCTTCCTCTGTTTTAGCACCTTAACCTTTAGCTTTTATGGTGTTCCCAGACGATGCAGTTCTGATTTTTAAGTACTTTCTACCAGACACATGCAACCTCGGGGCTCCTTTGATCTCTACCCGTATCCTTTTAATCTCTTCATCTTTTCTATCTGGCCCGCCTTTGATGCCTGGAAGAAGAAAAACCAGGTGTACTAAAAAAAGTTACTTCCTGAATAAGAAGATCCAGATGTTTGGCCTGGGACCTCCCGGCAGGTGCTGAGGGTGGGGACCTCATTGGAAAGTGAGGGCAGGACAGTCAAGAGAACACCTGAGCCGAAGCCATTTTGGCTCAGTGGATGGAGCGTCGGCCTGCAGACTGAAGGTCCCGGGTTCGATTCCGGCATGTGTGTTGGTTGTGGGCACATCCCCAGTAGGGGGCGTGCAGGAGGCGGCTGATTGATGTCTCTCATCGATATTTCTAACTCTATCCCTCTCCCTTCCTCTCTGTAAAAAATCAATAAAATATATTTTAAAAAATAATAAAAATAAAATCCTTAAAAAAAATAATATTAAATTTAAAAATAAAGAGAGAGAGAACGCCTGATTCTAACCCCTCGTTTCCCTTTGTAATCCGAGCTCCTGAGTCCACCAGAGCTTTTGCGGTTTGCAGATCTCCTGTGTTCACTGGCCTTGGACAGGTGAATGCACGGACAGGCGGACTTGGGGCCTGAAGGAATTTCCAGGCACAGGGTTTTATTTTGTTTTATTAAAATACATTTTATACAGGTTTTTTACAGAGAGGAAGGGAAAGGGATAGAGAGTCAGAAACATCGATGAGAGAGAAACAATGCACACCTAGTGGGGATGTGCCCGCAGCCAAGGTTCACGCCCTTGACCACAATCGAACCTGGGAGCCTTCAGTCCGCAGGCTAATGCTCTATCCACTGAGCCAAACCAGCCAGGGCTGACCCTGGCCAGACCAGGTCAGGGCATCACAGGGTTTTATTTTTGCTCCTCAAAGGGAATAGCAAATGAGATACAATACTTTAAAATCTTAAGAGCGTCACCCTTTAATGTTCTTCGTTTCATTCATCTAACAATTCAGCCTTTGTACATCATGCCTTTCAAATGTTTGGGTGAGTCCTTCACCCCAGCCCTTCGTTCTGTGCCCCGAGTGCCCGGGCCTGCCTGCTGATGTGCGTGGAGTGCCGTACCTGCTGGTGCAGCATGCTCGACAGTGTCGCTCTATCCACTGAGCCAGACCAGCGAGGACCAAAATAACATCGTAAACAATATTAGGTGACATCATCCAGCCCGCTGACTAGGCCCTTTGTTTCCCCCACACAAACACCCAATAAACAACAGCATGTGGACCAATAAAGCTTGGTCAGAAATCTAGAAACCAGTTAAGAAGCTGCAAGAGCCAAGCAAGGCATAAGCAAGGAAAGCCACCCTGAGGTGGCTGGTGGACTGGTTTGCCTGGCCTGGGCAGGGCTGGGGCTGCTGGCTGATCCGGACGCCAGGCCCGGGGCTGCTGGGAACAGGCTGGTGCAGCCGCATGTTATGGTTGCATGTGGTCTACAGGCCTGCGATGCCGGGGGGGCGAGTACACAACTGATGCAGGGCTTCTGAGCACAAGCAGGAATGAGCCGCGTAAATGGAGGCATTTAGAAGCAGCTGGGTTTATGGGAACCGGGTGGAAGCGCACATGCAGTCCCCGGGGCCATGCCCACCCGGAAATGACTGAGAGGACCGTGAGCCTTTAAGTTGGGCTCGTTGGTGAAGGTCTCCCCTTGTGCGTGAGGCCACTCTGTGAAGACGGAGAGGGGACTTGTTTCAAATACCTAAATCCCAACCAAAAACTGTCTCAGATGTGCTCAGTGCGTAAATGAGGAACGTACAGACTGAACAACATCAACAAAAAGATTTTCAAAAAATGAGAATATCAATAGGGATAGAAATTATAAGATACTGGAAGTCCTAGCCAGAGCAGTTAGTCAAGAATAAGAAAAGGCATCCAAAATGAAAAAAAAAAAAAATTTGTCTCTGTTCACAGACAACATATCTGATATGTGAAAGCCTTAAAGACTTACCCACACACAGAGCTAACAGATGAATTCAGCAAAATTGCAAGGTACAAAATCAATACACAAAAATCAGGTGTTTCCACTAACAACAATCTGAAAAAAATTTTAAAATGTCCACTTACAATTGCATCTAAATACAATACTTAGAAATAAATTTAAGAAGGCAAAAGACTGGTCCAACTGAAAACTGCAAAATATTAAATTAAAGGAGATACAAATAAATGGAAAGACACTGTGTATTCATTCACGTCCCAAGACCTAATGTTAAGGTGTCAGGACAGTCCCAGGTGATCCACAGATTTAATTCAATCTCTACCCAAATCCCAATGGCATTTTTTCCATTCATATAAAATATCAAGAGACCCTGAAGAGCCAAAATAATCTTGAAAGACAAAATTGGAGGTACTGTACTTGATTTCAAAAGTTATAAATCTATAGTAATTAAACCGATACTGGCATAAAAACAGGCATACAGACCAATGGAATAGAATGGGACATCCAGACATGAACTCTGTGATGAAATGATTTTCAACAAGGATGCTAAGGTCACTTAATGGGTAAGGCATGTCACTTAATGGGAACATGAGACATCCACATGAAAAAAGTGAAGATAGGTCATGTCTTGGCCTGCTGAGGCTGCTATCACAAAGTATCTGAGACTGGATAGCTTACAAGTAGCAGGAACGTCTCAGTTCTGGAGGCTGGGAAGTCCAAGGACACAGTGCCAGTGTGGTGGCTCCTGGCAAGAGCCTCTTCCTGTCACAAGCTGCCCTCCTGTGGAGGAGGCAAGGCGTCTCTGAAGCCTCTCAGAGCAGCGTTCCTGCAGGAGGGCTCCGTCCTCATAACCTAAGCAATTTCCGAAGGCCCGCCTACTGAAACCATCACTTAGAGCTGATTTCCATGGGCCAGTTTGGGGGAGGGGACACAAACCTTGAGACCATAGCAGACCTCTCTCTCTCAAAAGGCACACAAGCATTAACACGAGCCAGATGTAGACATAAGACCCAACAGTATAAAACACGCTTAGAAGAAAACACTGGAGAAGCTTCATGCCAGTGGTTTTCTAGACATGTCACCAAAAGCACTCGCAACAGAACTGGAAATAGAGAATGGACGACATTGGGACGAAAAACTGCATCGAAGAATAGCAGTCTGTACAGGCAACCTGGAGAATGGGAGAATGGGAGGGTATATTTGTAAATTATGTAGCTGATAAGGGGTTTTGTCCATAGAAAGAGCTCCTACAGCCCAGCTGGTGTGGCCAGCGGACTGAGGGTCGTCTTCATGCACCAGCAGGTGGCTGGGTGATTCCCATTTAGGGCACATGCCGGGTTGTGGGCTCAATTCCAGTAGGGGACATGCAGGAGGCAGGTGATTGCTATTTTCCCTCACTGATGTTTCTCTCTTCCCTCTCCTTTCCTCTCTCTGAAATCAATCAAAACATTTTTTTAAGTGAGAGAGAAAAAATTCTACAACCCAACATCCAAAAACCCAATTAAAAAATAGGCAAAGGACTGGAATAGACATTTCAGCAAAGAAGACATACGTATGAACAATAAGGACATGAAAATATGCTCAACATCACTAACCCTGAGGGAAATGCAAATCAAAACCATAGTGAATATCACCTCACATCTATTAAGATGGCGACTGTCAGAAAACCCAAACAGAAAAAACAAGTGTTGGTGAGGACATGAAGAAATTGGAACTCTGCACTATTGGTGGGAATTTTTAAATGGTGTAACAATACGGAGGGTCCTCAAAAATTAAAAAGGGAGGCAGGGGATGGGAAGAGATTAACCAACAAATTAATATGCATATATGCATAATCAAGAGACACAGCAGTGTGGTGAAGGCCTGGAGTGGGGTAGGGGTTGGGAGGAGAGGTGGGGAATTAGGGGACATCTGTAATACTGTCAATAATAATAAATTTTAAAGCGAACACAAAACTCGTACCACCATATGACCCAGCAGTCCCACTTCTGGGTATATCTCCAAAAGAATCGAGAGCACCCATGTTTACAGCAGCGTTATTCACAGTAGCCAAGAGAGAGAAGCCACCCAAGAGTCCATCAACCGCTGAATGGAAAAATAAAATATTCTACAAAATAGAATATTGCTCAGCCTCAAAGCAGAAGGAAGCTCTGACCCAGGCTTCAGCACAGAGGAGCCCTGAGGACAGACTGTGCTGCGTGAGGAGCCAGCCCAAAAAGACACGTGTGCGCCCGGCTGAGACGAGGTGGCTGAGGGAGTCCCCCTCACAGAGGCAGAGGCCAGAGGACGGTCAGTTCACGCCCTCAGGGGCGGCAGAGTGGGAAAACAGAGGGGGAACCGGGCAGGTGTGACAGTGTGACCAGGGGTTCACTGCCCCGACTGCACGTGGGCCTGCAGCTGGCAATGCCAACGCCGCCGCTGCCCTCCTCTGGAATTCCTCCGGCTAATGCCCATCGGGAGAGACGCAGTGCACCCAGCACTTTGCCGCAGAAACGACGCCTGCAGGACGGAGAGCCTGTAAAACACGGCTGCCACGCGAACCAGAGACCCAAAGAGGCCAGGCCAGAAGCTCAGGCTGTTCAACAGCTGCCAGCGTCGCGGGCCCAGGCCGCAGGGATCCCGCACGGGCCCTGAAACCATCGCACACGCCCTGGCTGGGCAGCAGTGCGATGATGCCGGGTGCTCTACAAGAGCCTCCTCGCTGCCTGCGAATGGCCGCCCTGGGAAACCCATGTGATGCTGCAAACGAAGCCTGAGACGTGGCCCGCACGGTCGGACCCGGTCTTAACGTAGCCTCCGTGTGAACACTGCAGCACCCACGTGGCTTTGGGGGTTTTCCCGGGGGCTGCACCGAGGAGGGGAGCCCGCACAGCAGCCAATCCTCCCAGGAAGCCAGTGCCGGGCAAGTGGTGGGTTCCAGCAGGACGGGCAGCCTCACGATTGTTTACACCCGGGTTTCGGAGGCAGGCAGCTCTGTCTTCCCTGCCGCTGGCACCCTCCACTGTCTGCCGGGCAGTTAGAGAAACGCAAACCAAAACCAGATGGAACGTCCTCTCCGTCCCTGAGACGGCTGCTCCCCGAAAGCCCAACCAGAAAAGGCAGGTGGAGCTTCTCCTACCTCTCAGTGGTCCTCGCAGCTCTCCGTTAGCACCGACCAGAGGACAGGCAGGCAGGGCGCGGCCCAGTCCAGGCTGCGGGTGGGCACGTTGCTCGCCGGGAGGAAGGGAGGGCCGCCGGGAGCAGTAAGAGCAGCGGGCAGCACGGGCTGCGGTGGAATCGAGGGCAAAGACAAAACCGTTCTGAGCTGCGCAGCAGGCAGGCTCCCGGGAGAGGGCCGCTGGCCCGCTCACTCGCCGGCTGCTGCGGCTCACCGGCTCCTGGCAGCGTGGCCAGCCAGGAGGGCAGGCAGCTCGGAGGCAGGCCTGGCGGGGGCAACATGAGAGGAGACGGGACAGGGGAGGGCAGGGAGGCGGGCTGGTGAACACCAGTCACGTCCAGGCCTGGCCCTGCCCCTCGCCGCCTTGCTCGTGAAGAGCGTTGTCCTCCTCCAGCTTCACAGGCGAGGAGCAGGTGGTCGGCAGGCAAACGGCCTGCTCAAGGTCAGCGGCGGGTAAAAGGGGACGTTCATCGTGAGTGGACGAGAAGTGTCCTGGCGTCATACAGGAGCACCCTGGCTTAGGTGCTAGGAATTCCAGGGGAGGCCTCACTCGGGCTCACCTGCTGTCAGGTACCCAAGTGTGAGTGTGTGTGTGTGTGTGTGTGTGTGTGTTACTATGACTCAGTCCCACCAGAACCCCTGGCTGGTGTCGCTCAGTGGTCAGAGCATCAGCCTGTGCTCCAAAGGGTCTTGGGTTTGATTCTGATTAAGGACACATCCCTGGGTTGCATGTTCAGTCTCCGCCCCCCCCGTGGGGTGCATTCAGGAGACAACCAATCCATGTCTCTCCCCACGACCCCCCACCCCCATCCTCCCTCTCTTCCACTCTCTCTAAAAGCTATCAGTGGAGAGTTGGCAAAACCAGAGAACTAAGACGGTGCCATAGGTAACACCTGTGCTCGCTGCCTCTCACAACCACATTCACATCTCAGCGAAAACACAGAATTCGGAACTGCCTGGAAGGAAGTCCTGGAACTGGAGAAGGAAGGCAGAAAGCAGCCGAGGCTGGCATGAGGGTGGAGGTGCCGCGGCCGGTCCGACACCCACGTGTGCCTGCCGGTCTGTAACTGGAAGGGAGGTCGTCTCTGTGGAACCCCCGCCCCGTGCGGAGCAAGGGGTCCCAGCCCCACACCCGACGCCCCGCCCGGGGTTCCAGAGCTGGGAAGCGAAGTCCTGTAACTTCGGGCCACAAACACCAGGGGGGATGGGGCTGGGGGACACGGAGGCTGCTGGAGGCCGAAGGGCAGCTCACCCCTCACCTGCCTCCGAGCTCCAGCCCGGGTGGCTTTGGGGGGCCATTCACACACAGGCGGGAACTCAGGGTGGCTTTCTCCCAGACTCGGGTGCCCGCAGAGGTCACTGTTTCTGGGCTGGGACCCCCCTGTCCCGGGCTCCCCGGCAGCCACACTGTTTGCTCTGCCCCGGGGGTTCCTGAGTCCCCGCCCCATCCGATCTCAGCTCCCAACGAGCTGCAGCTGTGACAGCAAGCCCGCAGCATCACTGAAGGCCGAGGCCGGGCTCCGGCACGGGGCTTTGCCTCACGGCGGGGCCGCACCTCCTGCCCGGCAACTCCCACCGCCAAAGAGCCTCATGTGGCTTGCGAGCCACAGTTTGCCGACCACTGCCCTAGAGCACCCAGCTCAGGAGACTGGGGAGGCTGAGCCACTGGGCCCCCTAGGACACCTGATCCACAAGGCCACACTACCAACTCAAGGAGACACAGTAGCTCTACCCAATACATACAAACAAACACAGGGAAGCAGCCAAAATGCAAAGAAACATGTCACAAATGAATGGAAGCAAGCAAGCTACTGGATATAGAGTTCAAGACCACAGTTATAAGGTTACTCAAGGACCTTCTAAAACCTCTAAGGGGCTTAGTGAGCTTTCAAGGATCTTAGTGAGAAAGTCAAAGGCATGAAAAAGGACCAGTCAGAAAGTAAGCACACACTGACTGAAATAAAGAATAATTTACAGGGTTTCAGCACTAGAGTAGAAGATTCTGAGAATCAAATTAATGATGTGGAACATGAGGAAGCAAAACACACCCAATCAGAAGAGCAAAAGGAAAAGATCCAAAAATATGAAGAAAGTGTAAGGAACCTCTGGGACAACTTCAAGCAAACCAACACTGGCATTACGGGGTGCCAGAAGGTGTAGAGAGGGCGATACTGAAAACCTAGTCGAAGTGCTCGCTTGGGCAGCACATATACTAAACCTGGAACATACAGAGATTAGCATGGCCCCTGCGCAAGGATGACACCCAAACTCGTGAAGCGTTCCATATTTATGGAGAAAGAAAGAAAGAACAAAAGAAAGCAAGAAAGAAAACCTGTTTGAAGAAATAATGACAGAAAACTTGCCCCACCTGGTGAAAGAACTAGACTTAGAAGTCCAGGAAGTGCAGAGAACCCCAAACAAGAGGAACCCAAAGAGGCCCACACCAAGACACATAATTAAAATGCCAAGAGCAAAAGGCAGAGAGAAAAATCTTAAGAGAAAAGCAGTTAGTTTCCTACAAGGGACCATCCATATGACTCCCAGCTGATTTCTCAACAGAAACTTTGCAGGCCAGGAGGGAGTGGCAACAGATATTCAAAGTGATGAATAGTAAGGAGCTACAACCAAGATTACCCAACAAAGCTATTCATGAACAAGAAAAAACTAAAGGAGTCTCATCACCACAAGACCAGTAATATATGACTAGAGGCCTGGCGGTGTGTGTCCCTCAGCCCAGCCTGCACTCTCTCCAATCTGGGACAGCCCTCTCACAATTCAGGACTGCTGGCTCCCCACTGCTCACCTGCCTGCCTTCCTGATTGCCCCTAACTGCTTCTGCCTGCCAGCCTGATCACCCCCTAACCACTCCCCTACCAGCCTGATTACCCCTAACTACCCTCCCCTGCAGTCTGATTCCCCCCAACTACCCTCCCAGCAGGCCTGGGTCCTCCTCAACTGCCCTTCCCTGTAGGCCCTGTTGCCTCCAACTTCCCTCCTCTGCTGGTCTGGTCACCTCTAACTGCCCTCCCCTGCAGGCTTGATGGTCCCCAACTGCCCTCCCTTGTAGGCCTGGTCCCTCCCAACTGCCCTCCCCTGCGGGCCACCTTGTGGCGGCCATCTTGTGTACATGGGGGCAGCCACTTTGTGTATCAGAGTGACGGTCAATTTTCATAGTACTTCTTTGGATATGTTGAAAGATATTACTGAAGAAGAAATAAAAAAATATGAATAAAATGGCAACAAATACATATCTATCACAATAATCGAACCTAAAAATAAAAATAAATGAACAAGAAATCTAATGAACAAAATAAACTGGTGAATAAAACAGAATCAGAGGCATGGAGCATGGAAAAGTCATGACCAGTCTCAGAGGGAAGGAGTGGTGGGGCAGGAGATATTAACCAGGGATCTTACCTATGGACACAGACAGTAGTGTGGTGAAGGCCTAGGATGGGCAGGAACTGGGTGGAGGGGGACAATAGAGGGAAAAGTCGGCGGGGGCGAGGGGGCATCTGTAATACTCTCAACAATAAAGATTTTTTTTTTAAAGTTGGCAAAACAAACAAAGAAACTCTAGCCAGTTTGGCTCAGGAGATAGAGCATTGGCCTGCAAACTGAAAGGTCCCAGGTTTGATTCCGGTCAAGGGCACATACCTGGGTTGTGGGCTCTATTCCCAGTGGAGGACTTGCAGGAGGCAGCTGATCCATGGCTCTCTCATCATGGATGTTTCTCTCTCTCTCCCCCTCTTCCTTCTCTGAAATCAATAAAAATATATTTTTAAAAAAAGAGAAAAAAATCAATGGAAAAAATATCCTCAGGTGAGGATTAAAAATAATAATAAAAAAAAGGAGTGAGTTCTAAGGGGAGGAAAGGCAAGAAAGCTCGTGGGGCAGGATGCGGACGGGGGTTAACCAGTTGGCCAGCGGCCTGCCAGAGCTGATCAGGCAGAGGGAGGGCAGGATGCCAAGCCCCTCTGCCCGCCGTGGCTCTCCATCACCTGGATGCAGGGCTCTCCCGGCTCTGAGGCCTCACGCCGCTCATAGCCCAGACCCAGCACTGTGTCCCCAGCCCACAGGCCCGAGAGGAGGCTCTACTCTAAACCAACAGCGAAGAGTGAGAACGGATGCAAAATGTGGTTTTAATGGGAAATAAAAAATATTGAAAAGAAAATAAACAGTAACCCAGAATGCCCGGAACAGCCTGGCAGACTACTGAGGTCAGGCCGTGGCCGGCTGGCTTTGGGGTCAGAGGCCGTGTCCTCCTCACGGTGAGGTGTGCCCGGACCTGTGCCTGTCTGTGTGCACCTCCAGGGAGAGGACCGCTCTGCCCCTCAGAGGAAACCACGCGCTCACACAGGACTTGGTGACGATGGAACAATAACTTTAACTTATCACCTTAGCAGGTGAAGCCCAGGGTTATAGTGAAACGAAGGGCTGGACAAGCTGGAGTTGAACCCGAGGCCAAGTGCTAACTAGCCATGTGACTGCTGTGCCCGGCACTTGGTGGAGGAGACACGGAGGCCTGGGGGCTGGTTTCCCGCAGTGTGTGCAGCGGCCCTGCCCGTGCTCTGCATCAGGGCCGGGCCCTCCCCCTCCCCAGGGGCAGCTCACCCCAGATACTTCATTTCTTCATCTTTCTTGGAGTGGTTTTGGGCAGTAGGAAAATTGTGGTAAAAATACACAAACACAAAATTCATCATCTTATCCATTATTTTAATTAATAATTTTTTTATTTAGCTTTCCTACTTCAGTTTATTGAGTACCCATTGTTTATTTTATTTCTAAAAATATGTTTTTATTGATTTCAGAGAGCAAGGGAGAGGGAGAGATAGAAACATCTATGTCGACACAGAATCACTGATCAGCTGCCTCCTGCACACTTTGCGCTGAGGATTGAACCCACGACCTGGACAAGTGCCCTGTCAGGGAATTGAACCACGATCTCTTGGTTCATGGGTCAACACTCACCCAGTGAGCACACGGGCCGGGCCATCTTAGCCATTTTTAAATATATTTTTATTGATTTTTCACAGAGAGGAAGGGAAAGGGATAGAAAGCCAGAAACATTGATGGGAGAGATACATCGATCAGCTGCCTCTTGCACACCCCCCACTGGGGATATGCCCGCAACCAATGTACATGCCCTTGACCGGAATCAAACCTGGGACCTTTCAGTCCTCAGTCCGATGCTCTATCCACTGAGCCAAACCGGTTTCAGCGATCTTAGCCATTTTTAAATGTCCGTTTACATTGTTGTGCGACCCATCTCCACAACCTTTTCATCTTGCACAGCTGAAACTCTGATCCTCACTGAACAGCCCCCCAGCCCCCGCCCCCCGGCCCCCCTATTACTATTCCCTCCTGTGTCTATGAAGGGCGCTCCTCTGAGACCTCACAGAAGCCACAGCGTAGCGCTTGTCTCCCTGCGGCCGGCTTACGTACTTCCCTTAGCACGTCTGCTCTCAGGGTTCAGCCATGCAGCGCCCACCAGTTTCCTTCCTGGTTAAGGCTGAATGGCTGCCCCTCCGTTAGGCCTTGTATTGGTCAGGTGGCTGCCGACGGGCATGGGACGTGCTCCCGCCTCTGGGCTCTGGTGCACCCTTGTGCCTGGGCCTCTGCTCTCGGCTCTCTCGGGGGCCTTGCAGCAGGGCTGCTGGGCCGTGCGGGAGGAGGACTGCTTTTCAGAGGAGCCTCCACAGTTACCCTCCCCATGGCAGGTCCCACCGGGTCACAGGTCCCCATTTCTCTGCATCCTTGCCAGCACTTTTCTGGTAGCAGCCGCCTTAGTGGTGAGAGGTGACCCCTCACTGTGGTTTCCGTGGGCATTTCCCTCAGGAAGGGGGGTGTGGAGCACCTTTCCATGTGCGTGCTGGCCTTTCCTGTGTCTTCCTTGGAGACACGTTTACTCAAGTCCTTTGGCGTCTTAAAGCTGTGGTTTTGTTGTTGTGGACGAGAGAGCTTTTATTTTGTAATATGCACAGGTATTTTTGAAATACATATTTGTGATCCTCTATCATATACTCGCACTTCACGGCTGGAAAGGTGAACTGTCCTCCCTGCTCTCCAGGTCAGAGTGGAACGGGCCGAGAGGCCCTGGGTGACCACACTGCCGTCACACACACACCGGGAGACTGAAGTGCGAGGATGTGCCTTGTCCAACCAGACACGGCGCCTGCCAGTGACGCCGGTGGGACCCGGAGCACCCGCCTCTGCCTCAAATGGCTCCGTGGGTGGCTCTTGCCTTGGATAGCCGGCAGGTCTTCCCTCTCAGCTTGTCTCCATCACCCTGTCACTGCTGCGGGTGTGCTTCCTCCCAGAAAGGTTAACATCCCCAGTGTTTAACTCAGAAAACAAGAAAGCTGGATGTGGCCTCCGCCCAGCGTGTAACTTCAGTGCATATTCTACATGGAATCCATTTTGGTTGTGGCGCATCCCGGTTACATTTCAAATAGTTGAGGTTGTCAGGTGAATGACCACTAGATAAAGGTTTCGGCCAGCCAAGACTATATGGGGCAAAGGAATGAACTTCTAGAAAAGGAGAGGCGATGGAAGAATGAAAGTAGAAAACTAGAGCGAGGTGAAGAGGGAAAAAAGGGAGGGAGAGTGAGAAAGAAGAAAGAGCACATGGCCCCGAGGCAGGGATGACAGAGGCACAAGGACCCAGCACCTTCCGGAGGCCGCCCTTTGCCCACGGTTACACCTGCCCCAACCCCTGCAGCCTCAGCAACAGGACACAGAAGGCGGGGACCGCTGTCAGCCTGTTTAGAGGAGGAGAGGACGAAGGCCCCAGGAATACACACAGCTTCCTCAGGCCGCACAGTTAGTAAGTGACATTGGTTACCCATCGCTGTCAATGAACACAAACGCCAGCTGAAAACAGCGCCGCCTCGGTGGGGAGGCGTCCGGGGCTCAGGGCTGGGACCAGGCCTGGGCTGGGCCCTTCTTCTCTGGAGGCCTAACCCCGGAGGAAGCTCACTCAGGGCGGGCAGGATGTGTTATGCTCAGAGTTCGGGGTCCCCAATAATCAACCACTAAGGAGCCTTTTCCGATGCAAAAGCAAAGAGTCTTTATTCAAACCCGGGTTTGGCTCTCGGCCTCTTTCTGGCGCAGCAGTGAGACGAGAGAGCGACCCGGGCGGGAACAATGAGTTATATGGGGTAGGACAATTAGGAGGGCTTAGGAAAGTGACAAGGGTTACAGAGACTGGTCACTTGAATTGGGGTCTTTCTGTGGTTTAGCCTTATTAGGACCCTCGCTGTGTTCCTGGAGCTTCATTGGTCCATTGGGGTGGGGGTCGGGGAAGCTAGGACATTGCTGGCACACCTGTGGCCCCTCCCAGAAAAGGGAGGGGGTTTAGGCAGGGGTCTCAGCCCTATAGGACAAGATGGAGGGGAGTCCATTTCCTTTCAGATGCACTTCCTCGCAGAATTGAGAACTGCGGCTCCTGCCTCTTGCCGACTGTTGGCTGCATCTGCGCGTTCACGGCAGCCTTATTCCAACGACTAAGGTTTAGCAGCGACCTAGCTGTCTGCTCACAGGGGAATGGGTAAAGGAAATGTGCACACGCACGGAGGCCGTGATTCTGCCCTAAAAGGAAGAAGGAAACACTGCCACTGGACCACATGGATGAACCTGGAGGACGTTTCTGTTAATTCAGTGAATTCAGTCGGTCACAGAAAGACACACACTGCATGGTGTCCCTGTCGGTGGGATCCGAGGGTCCCAGGGTGGGGGACGGGGCTGTAAAATGAGAGATGCTGGTGGAAAGGGACAGAGATCGGTTATGTGAGAGGAGTAAGTTCTAGAGCGGCACTGTATGCCACAGGCACTGCAGGGAAGAAGGCCCTACTGTACACTGCAAACTGGCTAGGAGTTGGTGCTAAGTGTTCTCACCACACAAACGGTGGCTATGTGAGTAATGGACATGTTAACTAGCTCACTTGTGCGAATCATTTCACCACAGACACGCAGAGCCGGTCGTGTTGTACAGCTGTGTCCTGCCACATACTGATGTTTTTGTCCCCACCACCCCAATTTCCTATGTTGAAATCCTAACCCTAATCCTAAAGGTAATGGCTCTTATACAGATACTACCTGCCTCTCATTGCTGTTCAGCATTGGGCCATTCGTATTTCCCGGAATAAACCAACACTCCCCCAAATCCTAGGTCCAGATGTACAGACACTGTATCTGGAAAGAGCTCCATCCATACGGACCGTTCATTAATGTCCAGATATTATCCAGAGAGAACCTATAATTCTGTATTTTCTGGTTGGAAGTGCTTTGGTTTCCTTACCTCTGTGAAGGAGTCTCCTATAATATCTCATCGTTGGAAACCAAAGCACTTCCAACCAGACTCATCTGGAAAAGTGTCTAAGAAATGACCTTGCTCGCACCTTCTTAGAGAGTTGCCCTGTAGCATGGCGCCGCCTAGTGGCTCCAGTGTAATATCACCACCTTTTTAAATCTAAATTCTTTCCTCCTCCAATGGAAAAATTACTCTCTGCCCCTGATCATGTGCCAGCAAGTCCATGGGTCCACGCTCAACCCTTTAGCCACAAGGCAGGGCCCTATCATCGTTTGCTCATCTTTTCAGTCTGTTGCTAAGGAACCTTGTTGCCTGAAAACAGTTTAGTAGTGGGAATCTGTATGAAGCAAAAGAAAACCAACGATTCTGAAACTTTCAAATTAGGCCATGTAATTTAATCCATCTATTTTGGTGTCACTTCATACATTATCTTTCAATTTTTAGTGCTGCTGTGATGTTGAACATCCTCCCATGTACTCCAAAGGAAATTGATTACTTGTCAATTTTTAACACAAGGGTCTTGTTAATGTGAGAAAACATTCAAACCTGTTGGAAGCCAGTTCCAGCACGTCAGCTGGGCTGAATTATCTGGAGATGGCTGAGGGCATTTCCCCAAACCTGAAAAGGATGCATAAAATGATTGCTTACTGCCCAACAGACTGTTAAGGGCATTTCAATCTACGTACTTTTTATTGCCTCCTGCTGGCCAAACACCTGAACAGCTGTAGGCAATTCTTCCAATTTGACAATGGATTCTGTTTACTAACCCTACCCTTTGATGTGTATATCTGCCTTGCCTTAGGGCAATTTGTGTTAATAAAATTTATTAAATAAATAGCCAGGGGTCCTGAGCTGAGAACTTAGTTCCTTTAGCTGAGCCTTCTCTGTCTCCTCATAATGCCTTCCAAAATGATGTTTCGTCTCTGGGCTCTTGATTAATTTACACACAGCGCTTCTCCAGATTCCTGAACCCTTCTAGATGCTGGATCAAGTCCACCAGCACAAACCTATAAGGAATTTTTGTGAGTTTGAGCCAAACTGTTGACAATTGCCGGGAAGCAGTACCTCAACATACTGGGATAATGCTCCGCAGAAGGGCGGGCTTTCACCTGTTTTTATAAATTACCATCAGAGGTGGAGGCATAAGTGGTTACATGAAATCTACAGGTGACAGATTAGGGAGGTGGGAGAAAGCGAAGGTGCGGGGCGGTGAGGAGGAATATCTGGGATTGGATAAAAAGTAAAATGAAAGACACATGCTTCCTGAGAGCTTGTTTGGAGGTTCTAGCGGGGAGTGCAGCTACTCGGCTAGAGACTGGTCCTCTCCCCTGGGGGGAAGCTCCGGGAAGGACTGGTGAGGGACCCGTGAGGGAGGAGGGGGGCACCCGCCTGGCCAGTCACAACAGCTGAGTCAACCCTGGAGATCAATTTCCTGTGACAGAGGTTGCAGCCAGATAGCCTTCACATCCACACATGCATCTTTTACACAGGTGGGTACAAGACGGTTAACAGGCAAAGATTAACATGGTAACAATAACAATGAGGAATTTTGTAGTCTGCCCTGGCACCATCTGTTGTGCCCTGAAGGGTCCGGAAAAGGGGAGGTTACCCTGACATCACACAGGTATGTTATCTTAGATGAAAAAGACAACAGGCTCAGTAAAAATTGAAGTTGAGCCCTAACCGGTTTGGCTCAATGGATAGGGTCCCAGGTTCGATTCAGGTCAAGGGCACATCCCTGGTGGGAGATATGCAGGAGGCAGCTGATCGATGTTTCTCTCTCGTGGGTATTTCTAGCTCTCTATCCCTCTCCCTTCCTCTCTGTAAAAAAAAAATCAATGAAACATTTAAAAAAAAATTGAAGTTGATCTTGTCATGGGGCGACCACCAGAGACAGAAATCAAAATTTATGAGCCTTGCTGGAACTGGTTTGGCTCAGTGGATAGGGCGTCAGCCTGCGGGCTGGGGGGTCCCAGGTTTGATTCCGGTCAGGGGCATGTGCCTTGGTTGCAGGCACATCCCCAGTAGGGAGTGTGCAGGAGGCAGCTGGTCGATGTTTCTCATCGATGTTTCTAACTCTATCCCTCTCCCTTCCTCTCTGTAAAAATAATAATAATAATAATAATTATGAGCCTTTAAGCTGGCCAGCGACTGCAGTTGCAGCACTTTACCGCAGCAAAGGCCAAACTGCAGTGCAGACCACAGGTGTTACAACAAATTTATACTCAGAAACTACAAAAGGGAGTTAGGACAGTTACAATGACAATCTAAAGGTTAACCACCACCTCCCTCCAAACTCCAACCCAGCCATTGATCCGTGACCTGCTCCACCTGTCCTAAGGCACCTGCCTCCAGGCAACGGAGGAGCTGTGCACTGTTTGCAGCCCAGAACAGTCTTTGTCAGAGAAGATGCAGGGACAGACCGCCCACCGTGAACTGCTTTGTAATTACAGGCTTTCATTTCGGACCGTCCTTGGTGGTTACTTCAGGTTCCTGAGTTTCCAAGGCCCCACGAGTGAGTCGGGTTAGCATGCTTGCAGCCCTGCAGAGCTGACAAGCGGAACCACGGTTCTGAAAACCGATTCTCCATGAACGCCTGTCTTCTCCAAAACACTGTGAATTCCAAACAAACCCAAACAAACGTTTGCTTTAGGAGATCTTTACAGAACACGGGGAGAGGAAGACAACGCTGTCACATCATGTGTGAAAAGCTCCAAAGCGTAATTCCTATTTGGGAGCGAGGTAAGAGGACTGACGTTTAGTGCAAAAAAGGGGGCAATGGGCAGGTCCGCGCGCTGGGCAGGTCCAGCGCCCCCTGCAGGCCACACAGGTCCCCGCAGGAAGGGGTCACTCCGGGTCCCCGCTCCTCAGCTGAGAACCGGGTAACAACACGCCACGTCATCGCCTTCAGGACCGCGGACGGGGCCTCAGGACCCCATTCGAGAAGTTCGGGCCCCGCCGGCCTCACGTCTGGCAGCCGCTGGCGCCCCGGGCCTCCCTCTCGCCCCCCTGAACCCTGGCCTCCCTCCAGATGGCCCTGCGGCTCATCGCTGTCTGCAGCTGAACCCCCTCCTCTCACATCTTTAAAAGCCCTTCCACTCCCTCCCCTCCCGCCCCCGACAACCCAGCGAACCCTCAGAAGCGACCCCACCTGCCCTGCCGGCCAGGAGCCCCCGCAGGTGTCCCTAGACCCGGAGTGTCCATGTGTTTTTGGATCAGAAGGTGGGGTAGGGAAGGGGGGAGGAGGGAGAGCACAGGAGACTCACACACTGACGGGCTGCCTCCTGCACGCCCCGCCCCCGCTCCGGGGACCAAGCCTGCACCCCGGGCTGGTGCCCTGACCGGACACCCCAGCGTGACCTCCTGGTTCACAGGTCCAGCTCCGCCGGCGGGGCCAGCCTTTCTACCGAGATGCATTCAAGGCTATAAACGTCCCTTTAAGTGTGGCTTTAAGCACGCCCCAAATACGTTGATAGTCACATTTCCATTCGGTTCAAAATATAATTTGTACTTTCCACTGGGTTATTGGGATGTACATTTCTCGACTTCCAGATTTTGTAATTTTGTTGTTGTTAATCCTCATCAGAGGATGTTTTCCCACTGATGTTTAGGGAGTAGAAGGTTGCCTCTGAACACACCACCACCAGGGCCAGGGATTGAACCTGCAACCCAGGTACATGTCTTTGACCAGAATCCAGTCTGGAACCCTTCAGTCTGCAGGCCTACACTCTTTTCACAGAGCCAAACCAGCTGGGGCCAAATTTTGTAATTTCTGTTGCCAATTCCTAGTCAGAGGAAGGGAGGTTCAGGGGAGGGGGGGGGTGTTCGTGAGGTATACTTAGGGACATCCTTTAATCCAGGCTCTGGGTCCTCAGATGTCAGACAAACACAGTCATGTGCATTAGTGTCACAGGGTGCTTACCAGACAGGCCAGAAGTTCAAAACGGGGGTGTCCGCCGGTGGCATATGGAGGCTCTAAGGAAGACTCTCTTGTCTCTTTTAGTTCCCGGTGGCCGAGAGCATCCGTTCACTTGTGGCTGCATCTCTCCCTTGTCTTCACTTTACCTTCTCCTCTACGTCTGTTCCGTTCCTTTGTTTCTTTTAAGCCACTAGTGAAAGATTTAGGGCCCACCCACATAATCCAAAGGGATCTCCTCATTTCAGAACGCTTCACGACACCTGCAAAGACCCTTTCCTCAAAGAGAGTAACATTTACAAGTTCCAGGGAGTAGGGCTTTGTATTTTGGGGTAGCCATTATTCAACCTACTTTGTTGTTGTTAATCCTCATCAGAGGATATTTTCCCACTGATGTTTAGGGAGTGGAAGGGAGAGAGAGGGACAGAGAGAAACATGGATGTGAGAGGGACACATTGATTGGTTGCCTCTGAACACCCCCCCACCAAGGCCAGAGATTGAATCTGCAACCCAGGTTCATGTCTTTGACCGGAATCCAGCCTGGAACCCTTCAGTCTGCAGGCCGACAGCCATTATTCAACCTACATTAAACTTGAGTTTAATGTTTCCCAAATAAAGGAATGAACTAATGACACTGTGGAGAGGTGGTCAAGGGGAGGAATGGCCTGGGAAAACGTGCTGTGTTGGGAAGGGGTGAAGCAGGAGAGGCAGAAGCCTTACCATTCTCTGGGTACAGAAGGGAGGTCGGGAAGGTTTTAGAAAGGAACAACAAAGCTGAACTCCCTCCTGCTTTGCCAGGTCCTGAGATCTGATCCCGTGAGAGAAACTGCTGCGTTTACACATGCTTCCGTGGGTGCCCACTCGGTATCCATTCTTTCCTGCTTCTCTGAAAATAATCCCACTTTTAAAGAAAAAGTTCAATATGTTAATGTCTCCATTGGTACCTATGCGTTTCTCCTTGTCTCTAGGTGAGTTTCGAGCTTCTTCCCTCTCTGTGGTTCCTTTTGCAGATGTCACCCTGGCCCTGGCTTCCCTCGTAGGGATGAGGAAAGGGCATATGGAGGCCAGAGCTTCTCCTGAGCTTCTTCCTCGTCCTCTCCGGTCAAGCCCCACCTCAGAATCCAGAACTCTGCCTGGGGACTAGGCCTGGCTCCACTCCCATAAATAGCTGCATAAAATACTGAACTTCAAATCTGTCATCTGTGGACAGGCCACTGACTCTGGGGGCCAAGGAGTCCCCACCCCTGGCCCCCAACCTTTCAGGTTCCCAGTTTCCTCCTCTCTCAAAATCTCTAAGTCCAGGCTCCCAGCCTTCCCCTCCTCCCTCAGACACACAAGTCTAGCCCTCTACCCTGTTTCCCCGAAAATAAGACAGTGTCTTATATTAATTTTTGTTCCCAAAGATGTGCTAGGTCTTATTTTCAGGGGATGTCTTATTTTTTCATGAAGAATACAGTACACATTTATTGTTGATAAAAAAAAAATTTATTACCTGTATACAGTACAGTAGTAGTTGTCATCACAAACCAGCTCACTGATTGGCCGCAGCGCAGCCGGAGCTGTTCAGGCAGTGTGAGGTCTCTTTAAATCAGGAGTCAAGACACCTTATGGTAGCTTCGGGGGCCTTATATCCCAGGGAGGCCTTATGTTCGGGGAGGTCTTATTTCTGGGGGGATGCCTTATATTACAGCGAGAGGCAAAACTGAAAGTAGGGCCGGAACCGGTTTGGCCTGCGGACTGAAGGGTCCCAGGTTCGATTCCAGTCGGGGGGCATGTACCTTGGTTGTGGGCACATCTCCAATGTGGGGCGTGCAGGAGGCGGCTTATCGATGTCTCTCTCTTATCGATGTTTCTGACTTCCTATCCCTCTCCCTTCCTCTCTGTAAAAAAACAATAAATATATTAAAAAAAAACACAACACCCTGAAAGTAGGTCTTATTTTCGGGGGATGTCTTACTTTCAGGGAAATAGGGTAGTTACTCCTCCTACGGGTCCTCAAGTCCCTCCTCTCCTGGGCCTCCAGCCTCTTCAGGACCAAGGAGCCAGGACTCTCAAGTCTCCTAGGACCCAGGTCATGCAGCAAACAGCCCAGGTTCCTGCAGCCAGAAACCCGGCAGTGGAACTCCCTCTCCACTACCTCCAGCGATTGCTTTTTCCAGAGGCGGGTCCCACACAGGAGCCCGCCTCCGGAGTCTAGCTGTGATAAGCCACTCATGACGTAAGTCACT